>ML293847.1:33144-67654 GCA_005239495.1 Nicotiana undulata | reverse complement strand
GGCCCAGTAAAGTTTGAGAGTTACCAGTGTGGGAAGTGTTACGTTGTTTAAGTTTATCATGTCTTTATTCTTCGCATGCTTAAGGTTTTCCTTATCTTTATTAAGAAAATGTTTACAGGATTTTGTTGGAAATTTGTTAAAAGTGACGAACCATCGTTTCGTTCAGTATTAAATGATTTTAAATTACTATTGCAAGTTATACGTTGGCTGGCCTAGCGGGTTCAACGTTAGGCGCAGTCACGGCCCAAAGGGTGGGAATTTGGGTCGTGACAGGAAGTCCCTAATTTGATTTGATGTAATTTGATGAAAACTAGTAGTTTGAAGGTCTAAAGAATTCCAAAGTTTGATCGTAGGTTGGCTTTATAGCTATCGGGTTCAGATTTCAGTTTCGGGACTTGGTATAGGTTAATTTTAATATTATTGACTTTTTTGTAAAATTTGTTCAAAACAGAGTTGATTTGATATTATTCAAATGCTCAGATGTAAATTTGAAAGTTCTTAAGTTTCTTTGAAAATTTGATGCATTTTGATGTCTGATTAATAGTTATAGGTGTAATTTTGGTATTTTGATCGCGCGAGCGAGTTTGTATGATATTATTACACTTGTGTGCATGTTTGGTTTGAAGCCCGAGGGGTTCGGGTGAGTTTTGGATAGGCTACGGATGGATTTTGGATTTTGAAGGTTGATGGTTTTCACTGTTGCTGATGTCTGGTGTGTTGTTCTTCGCGATCGCGAAGGGTAACTTGGGATTGGGGAGGTTTTCTTCTACGTGAACGCGGAGAAGCTCTCTCGCAGATGGTGAGAAAACGCACAATATCTACAGTCGGGTAGGATCCAGAGCCTCTTGTTGCAGCTACTACCAGGGGAAGAGGCCGAGGTCGAGCCAGAGGTCGAGGTAGAGGCAGAGCTCAGGCTAGAGCTCGAGCAGAAACACGTGCAATGGAGCCCCAGATTGATCATGATGAGGATATACCAGCTCATACCGTACCCGTCGGACCAGCTCAAGTCCCGGAGGGTTCATAGCCACTCCAGTGCTTCAGGATGCTCTATTCCGCTTGGTGGGCTTATGGCAAGTGTGGCCCAGACCGGTGCATTTTCGGTGGCACCGGTCATCTCGTAGTCTGGGAGAGGAGCACCTACTCTGGCTACATACACTCCGAAGCAGATAGCTCCCCTACGTCGGACTCCAGCGGCCCAACCAGTTGGGGTAGTTCAACCGGTTGTTGCAACACATGCCGGGGATAGGCCCGCTACGTCTTTTGAGGCCTTGATGAGGCTGGATAAGTTTACCAAGCTCTTTTTTGTTCATTTTAGTAGCGCAACATCTGAGGACCCACATGATTACTTGGACCGTTTCCACGAGGTGTTGCGCAACATGGGTATTGTTGAGACCAGTGGGGTCGACTTTGAAGTGTTCCAGATGACCGGTTCTACCAAGAGATGGTGGATATATTATATGTTAACTAGACCAGCTGGTTCGCCTTCTTACCTGGGATCAATGTTCACAACTATTTCTATAGAAGTTCATTCCTTTCACTCTGAAATAGGAGTATCGCTGGCAGTTTGAGCGCCTTCAGTAGGGTGGCATGCATGTTACCCAATATGAGACTCGATTTTTGGATCTAGCTCGCCATGCCATTGTCTTTCTCCCCACGGTGAGGGAGAGAGTGAGGAGATTCATTTATGGGATCGCTTTCAGAATCAGGCTACAGATGGCCAAGGAGACTGGAGATGATATTTCTTTTCAGAGGGTTGTAGAGATTTCTAGACGGATCAAGATAGTTTGTGGTTAGGAGAGGGGGACGATATCAAATAATAGGCCTCGTCACTTTAGAGGTCTTAGTGGCGCCTCATTCGGAGGCAGGGGTAATTTGGGTAGAGTCTATCCTCACAGCCCATTTTGGTCAGCACTTTAGGCATCCCTCGGTGCTTCGGGTAGTTGTGATCCTTATGTATCTCTTCCTGAGCAGCTAGCCTACAGTGCATCATCAACTCCTATTAGTGCGCCTCCGATCCAGAGCTACCACAATGGTTATCTGGCCCATTTAGGTCAGTCTCAACTTCAGCAACTACAACAGTTGGGAGGTATTTTTGAGTGTAGGGGTACATGTCACATAAGGAGGTACTACCCGAGATTGTGTAATGACCCAGTCGGTCGTTTTGAGAGTTAGAGCCCCTATCCCTGATGAGTGGTGATTTTACCACTCATTTTAGCCTTTTCTCATTAGATTTTGTATTGTTAAATGATAATTTGAGGTCGTTGTTAGTGTATAATTGCTCAATTTTCAGGGAAATGATGCTATGAAGGTTGGTGTTGAATTGGACTGAAAGTTGGACAAAAAGCGGTGAAAATGTGCATAAAGGCTTCAGTGATTCCGCACCTGCGAATTCTAGGACGCAAGAACGACCTCGCGCCTGCGAGGAGTTGTCGCCCCTGCGAAGCTGGCTCAAGCACACAAAACTCGCACCTGCGGAATCGCAGGTGCGACCAAATGACCTCAATTGCAATGGAATTCAAACCAGCTTAATTTCGCACCTGCGATGGAATTTACGCACCTGCGGAACCGCAGGTGCGACCAAACATCCGCCCCTGCGGAAAAGTGACACAACTCATATCCCGCACCTGCGAGAAATATTCCGCAGTTGCGGAATCGCACCTGCGATGAATCTTCCGCAGGTGCGGTAGTCGGGCATCAGATTTGGACAAAGGTGTAAAATCACATTTTCCAACTTCAACTTTTATATACTCAACCTAGCAGCCATAAAAGAAACATCTTAACATCTAGGGCTTTTTGGCACGAACATAATATTGGGGATATATTTTGAGCTTTGTAAATATATTTTGAGTAGAGGATAACAAGTATTGATTTGTGGGTTTGCACACACACTTGGGATTTGTGGATTTCGACATTGTGGTGAAGTTTTCTTTACCCATTTGTGTTTATTTCTTCATTTCCTTGCTTTGTATTGTATATCTAAGTGTGTAGTATTTTTCCAACACTTGAATATGGTTTATGGAAATATTCATGTTTAAAGTGTGGATTAAATACCTTGTTGTGCTTATGTATTGAATGATTTTATTATATTTATGAAGTGGTGTTTGTTATTTTAATTATTCTTGTTCTTTAATGTTTCCAAAGGGATTAGCTAACCCTAGGACTCGCCCATTAACTCCGAATTAGTTTTGGAAAAGATTATTTGGGGTTGGGAAAGATTAATTAACAAGAACTTGAGGATTTAACCCTCATTTTATAGATTCTACCTAGGGATAGGATTGAACTACTTGTAGCCAAACTCGGAAGTGCTTAATCTCCTAATTGGGTTAGGGATAATTCAATTAGGAAGTCTTGTTAGTCTTTGGGAAAAGCTAATTAAGAAATGTTATCCGTGGCTAATTAACATTACCCGCTCATATTTGTAAAATCGTGAAATACATTGGATCGTTACTCGAGTGTAATACCCGAAGCATCGATACTTGTTGCCCTCGATCATTTTAATTGCTTTCTAGGATAGTTTATAGTTTCGCATTTAGTTATAAACAATCATCAAAAACCCAAAATCATATTTGTTTGGCACTGCACGATAGGTGATAATTCTCTAGCATTCCTAACGTCCTCATATTGTTCTCTGTGGGATTCGACCCCAACCTTGTTGGGTTACTATATTTGACAACGATCGCTTACATTCTTTTAAGGAGTAAATTGAGCGTATCAATCCCCTAATAACTATTTTCCCCTCGTTTGTTTCCGCTTTAGGGTCTTTCCAGAGTGATAAGTTGAGGAATTCGGAGAGTTTTGGGACACATAGTCCCTAAATATGAGATTTAAGCTTTAGAAATTGGACCGTAGTTGGAACTTTGTGAAGACGGGTCCGGAATGGAATTCCGTCGACTCCATTAGCTCCGTTGAGTGATTTCGGGATTAGGAGCCCGTCCGGAATGTATTTTCGAGGTCTGTAGTAGATTTAGGCTTTTATTGGCGAAAGTTAGAATTTCGGCAATTTCGGTCGATAGGTGAAATTTTGATGTCGGGCTCGGAATGGGATTCTGGAAGTGGCAGTAGGTCAGTTGTGTAATTTGTGACCTGTGTGTCAAATTTGAAGTCATTCGGACGAGTTTTGACGTGTTTCGGAATCGTTTGTGGATTTTGGAAAAATGCTAAGTTCTTAGGCTTTAATTCATGTATAATTTTTGTTTTTGGTGTTATGTGATGTGGTTTGAAGGCTCGACTAAGTTCGAATGAGGTATTAGGACTGGTAGGTAGGTTTGGTTGAGGTCCCGGGGGCCTCGGGGGTGTTTTAGATGCTCAACGGGTCATTTTTAGACTTGTATTGATTGTTTGTTTGCTGGTGTGAGTGCAATAGGATTTTCTTCAGTGCAATCACGTGAGGGAGTCCTTGATCGCGTAGAAACAATTTGGGGCCAGCTGGACTAATGAACTACTATCGTATAATTCGGGACGCGATCGCATAGGTTAGGCAGGGTGTGAATCGCGAACGCGTGGGCCAGACCGCGTTCGCGTAGAAGAATAATGTGGGAGAAGGGGAGCTGGGCTTAACCCTTTGCAAACGTGTAGGAACGAACGCCGTCGTGTAAATCAGGAGAGTTAATGCTTCGCGATCGCGTGAGATGTGTGGCGATCGCGTTGAGGTATGGGGCACGTAGTTTGTTCTTCGCGATCGCGATGGTACTTCTGCGATCGCGATTAAGCCACATCTGGGCAGAACTAAAAGACCCGAATCGAGGGTTTTAGCCATTTTTCATAATTTAAACTTGGGAGCTCGGGGATTGAAGATTTTTGGAGAGATTTTAACCTGGGTATTTTGGGTAAGTAATTCTTGGTTTTGATTAATTTCCACGAATCTATGCTTAATTTCATCCTTTAATTTCGAACTTGGGGTGAAAATTTGGGAAAAATTGAGTAAAGTTCTTAGGCCGAGTTTTTGTGTTTTGATCGAGATTTTGGTATCAGATTTGAGTAAATTTGGTATGGTTAAACTCGTGAGTGAATGGGTGTTCGGAATTTTTAACTTTTACCCGATTCCGAGACGTGGACCCGGGGGACTTTTTGGGGCGATTTTCCTAATTTCGCGTATTAGCTTCGAATTAATTAGTTAGATTAATTTCTTAAAGTCATATTTATATTACGCAATTGAATTGAATAGATTTGGGCCATTTGGAGTCGGGTACTCGTGGCAAGAACGTGATTTCGAGTTGCGTTGAGCAGTCGAGTTAAGTGGCTTGCCTAACTTTGTGTTGAGGACTTTTCCTTACGTTGTTTTTGACATAAATTGTTGTGTAGGCGCCGTGTACGTGAGGTGACGAGTACGTACACAACGGTTCTTGCAAAAATCCCATTTTCCTTCGAAAATTATAAATTGTTTTTCTTTTATCACGTTGCTTCAATGTGTTTAACAGTTTATCTTAGATTAGGGAATCATGCTTATATGTTTTCATATTAAATTGCCTATTTGACACTCTGTGCGCCATGTTTAGTTAGTTTTCCATGCTTTCCTGTGTTTAGATGAACTGTTAAAATTGATGATTATCTGTCATTTACTTAGCATTACATATTTAAATTGGGGACTATGGACGTATTCTGGGAGATCCCCCCATCACTGTATACTTATTGGGGACTATTGACGTATTATGAGAGATCCCCCTGTACTGCATATCTATTTTGGGGACTACAGACATATTTTGAGAGATCCCCTATGTACTGCATATTTATATTTGGAACTACGACACGGTATCCCGGGAGATTCCACTTGTGATACGTTGTGCTGAGCCGAGGGTTCTCTTTACTGTTATGTTTTAGATTATTCCGTTTTAACTTCTTACATTAGAAATTACTTATCTTTCACATTGTTTTAAACTTTAATATTTAGAAATCTAGTAGAGCCTTAACCTGACCTCGTCACTACTTGACTGGGGTTAGGCTTGGAACTTACTGGGTACCAATTGTGGTGTACTCATGCCCTTTCCTGCACATATTTTTCGTGTGCAGATCCAGGTACGAGTTATCCATTGCATGGCTACGTGTTGCAGCTGTTACCAGGAGTTCGTAAGGTATTTCTACCGCGTCCTCAGAATCCTCTGAGTCATCTTCCATTCTGACTTATATAGAGATTTTCTATGTATTTGCTTTCCAGTTTTGTTTCAGAGCTACTGTAGTATAGAAGCTTGTGACTATATTGTGACATTCCGGGTATTTGGGGTTATATTTGTACATGCCGAGCGACGTTGTCATTTTTCTTTAGATTTCACCCTTCCTGTCTTTATTTTTATCGCATTTTAATTAAGTTTTATTCGAAAATTTAGGCCTACCTAGTCGTAGAGACTAGGTGTCGTCACGATACCTTTCGGAGGTTTAATCAGGTCGTGACAGATTGTTGAGCAGCATGCCATAGTAGAGTTCTCGTTCCATGGTTCCAGCACCGGTTGCTTCACCGCCCGCTAAGCCAGCTAGAGGCGGGGTCAGGTTGCCATCGATAGAGGTCAGGACGTTAGAGGTAGAGGCCAACCAGTTAGAGGCCATTCGAGGGGCGGAGGTCAGGGTGGTGGGGCCTAACCCCATTTTATGCATTCCCAGCTAGACCTAAGGCCAAGTCATCTGACGCTGTTATCACAGGTATTGTTCCAATTTCCATAGAGATGCTTCGGCTCTATTTGACCCCGGCTCTACTTATTCCTACGTGTTATCCTTTTTTGCTTCATATCTAGCTGTGCCTCGTGATTCATTGAGTGCTCGTATGTATGTGTTCATGCTTGTGGGAGATTTCATTATTGTAGGCCGTGTCTATCGCTCGTGAGTGGTTACTATTGGGAGTCTTGAGACTAGTGTAGATCTCCTACTTCTTGATATGGTATACTTTGATGTTATTTAGGGCATGGATTGGCTGTCACCTTATCATGCTATATTGGACTGTCACGCCAAGATGGTGACCTTTGCCATGTCGGGGTTACCTGGATTAGAGTGGAGAGGGAATCCTGGCCATTCTACCAACCAGGTTATTTCTGAGTCTCGGCGTATGATCAAGATGAAATGTCTAGCTTATTTGACCTATATTTGCGATTCTAGTATAGAAGTTCTTTCCATGGATTCAGTATCTGTTGTGCGTGAGTTTTCAGAGGTGTCACCTATATATCTGCTGGGATGCCACCGATAGAGATATTGACTACTGTATTGACTTGGCTCCGGGCACTCAGCCCATTTCTATTCCACCATGCCGTATGGCCTTGTCTGAGTTGAAGGAACTAAAGGATTAGTTTCAAGATTTTCTTTATAAGGGATTCATTAGTACTAGTGTCTCGCCTTGGGGTACACCTATGTTGTTCGTGAAGAAGAAGGATGGTTCGATGAGGATGTGTATAGACTATCGACAGTTGAACAAAGTCACTATCAAGAACAAGTATTCGTTGCCGAGGATTGTTGACTTATTTGATCAGCTTCAGGGTGCCAAAATGTTTTCGAAGATTGATTTGAGGTCTGGCTACCATCAGTTGAAGATTAGGGCATCATATGTCCCAAAGACAGCTTTCCGAACTTGGTATGGGCATTATGAGGTCCTAGTGATGTCATTTTGGTTGACAAATGCCCCAGCAACATTTATGGATTTGATGAACTAGATGTTTGAGCCCTATTTGGATTCTTTTGTAATCATATTCGTTGATGGTATCTTGATCTAATCCCGCAGTCGAGGGGAGCATGAGCAGCATCTTTGAGTTGTACTTTAGACTTTGAGAGATAGTCAGTTATATGCCAAGTTTTCAAAGTGTAAGTTTTGGTTGGACTCGATCGCCTTTTTGGGGCATGTTGTATCGGCCGAGGGCATAAAGTGGATCCTAAGAAGATTGAGGTTGTTCAGAACTAGTCTAGACTTGCTTCAGCTACATAGATTCGGAGTTTCCTGGGTTTGGCGAGTTATATCGCCAGTTCGTGGAAGGGTTTTCATCCATAGCAGCCCCATTAACTAGATTGACCAAGAAGGGTGCTCCATTCAGGTGGTCCGATGAGTGTGAGTTGAGCTTTCAGAAGCTCAAGAATGCCTTAACTACAACCCTAGTGTTGGTGTTGCCCACAGGTTCAAGATCTTACACGGTGTATTGTGATGCATCGCGTGTTGGTGTCAATGCAGTATTGATGCAGGATGGCAGGGTGATTGCATACGCATAGAGGCAGTTGAAGGTTCATGAGAAGAATTACCCTGTTCATGACTTAGAGTTGGCAGCCATTGTTCATGCACTGAAGATTTGGAGGCATTACCTTTACGACGTGTTGTGTGAGGTATTCACGATGTCATCACCCAAAATTTATGTGACCGGCACCCAACACACTATCCAACCCAGGCAAACCAATCCGTACAACAATGTCCATCTATATGCAAAATAAATATATGCGTAAGTCTTTTTGAAAACACAATCATTTTAAATGATTAAAACCATACATGGAACCGAATTTTTAAATCCATTATTTTTCAATAATTGAAAAATACAAAAGAATAACAATATTTCTTTCATGCATGACATACAAATAACTCTCGATTACAACTCCAAAAGAATAACAACTGTCTATGAAATCTCTAAGACACAATTATGAAATAAATACTTGCGACATACCCAACAAAAAGTAAGTAAGATCAACATGAAGGCTACCAGAGAATAGAAGTGGTGCCTTACTATATGCTTCAAAAAGAGAGTCATTGTTGACACCCAATTTTTCCCCGTAAGGAGCCTAACGAGAGGAGGAGAGAGAAGCTCTGGAGAATACTTGGGCGATTGAGAGGCGACAACACTGTTCCGAGCTCCAATGGCCATGTTGGCCGGCGGCCAGCCACCCCCTGTGGTTGGGCAGCCTTCCCAACCTTCCCCCACCACAGCCCAGCCCCCTACGACATCAAACAACCCTACCATCACGATGGATTATGCAAAATTATTGAAGCCATGCACGTTGAACAGTACCATGCACGACCAGACTCCTAAAGTCGATCCAATTCCTGTGCGCATGCCTACAATTCTCAATGGAGAGCATGTTGTTCAATTTACTGAAGCAGAGGTTGAGCGTATGGATTTGCTTGAAGGTCTACAGTTTGCAATTGTAGGCAAACTTTCGTATGGGAGTCCATATTTACAACAACTGCATAAAATTATTCCAACTCAATGCGGGATCAAAGGTGAGTGCATCATTGGGTTCTTAAGGGAGACATGTTTTAATACGTATGCCATTGTACCATGATTTTTTAAATTTTACGTCCAAGGCAGCTCATTACATTAAAGACAGTGATGGGTATGAATATCAACTTAGGACATTGATTTACGACTCTAAATTTAGGACAGGAGAGGAGACCCCAAAGGCTATGGCCTGGATTTCGTTCCCAGGCCTGTTACCAACCTTTTATGTGAAGGAATGTCTTTTTTCACTCGCTGCAGCTATTGGTAAACCCCTACATCTAGACATGGCTACTATAAATAAGACAAGGCCTAGTTGTGCTAGGGTGAAAGTCCTAGTGGATTTGCTAGCTGAACTACCAAAAAAGGTGAGAATGGATATAGTGAATGAAGCTACAGGGGAGACGAGATCTGAATGGGTGCGAATTCAATATGATAAGTTGCCAAAATATTGTAGACATTGCAAACTTCAAGGGAATGAGCAAGTGGATTGCTGGAGGTTGCATCCAGAATTGTATGCGGAGAAAAAGATTTCAAACAAAGCAACAGAGGTTAATAACCAAAATAAATCACAGCCACTTATGATTTTATCAAGCAGTAAGGTAGTTGGGAATAATGTGGAGAAAGAGAAGGACCAATGGAAGGAGGTAAGGGATAATCGAATAAAAAAGGGTAATAGACAGGGAAGTGATCATGTAGCTAATGGGAAGGAAATTGTCCCTGTTGAGAAAGGACACCAACCTTTTGTTCAGAATGTAATGCAACAGATCAGAACAATTAATCAGTTTGCCCTGTTGGAGATGGAGAATGTTGAACAGGTGAAAAATAATGAATTGGCTCTGGTAGAGAAAAGTGGGACAACACCATTGATTATTGATGCTAGAAATGGGGTTTCCAAATCAACTAATCACCATATATTAAATGCACAAGCACCAACTTTCAATAACACTCAAGGTGGGACTGTATCAATCCAGGTGGTGGATTTAAAGGCTACTAGTACTAAGGGTATACAGAAAAAACCTTCTACAACACCTAAACAAGGAAGCAAGGATGATGCAAGGAAGAAAGAATCAACGGCTCAGTGGGTTAATCGTGCATTTCTTGGTAATATGGTGACAACCAATACCTCCTTCCAAGAAGTTCCATCTCAGGATACAAGGGTGGAAGGGACACTTGCAAAAAAAAGGGATTTGGCGTACAAGGAAGTTGGCAATGCTGATGAGATTTTCCAGTCAAGTGAGAGAGTGAGATGGACAGGAGGAAGGCTATGGGAGAATCAAATTGAAGTAGATGCAGATGTGGATGAGGTTCCAGATGGAATGCAGGTGGAAAGAGATTCAGATGTTGATGTTGAAGTTGAGGAACAAAGTGTTAATGGTGATGATCATGTTACCAAGATTATTCAAGGGGGAGAGGTGGACAAAGCGGTAAAGGAGTCACAAATTATTGAGCAACCTAGACTTTTGGAAGGCAATCCTAGTGGAGCTATAGTGAATCCTAAGGAAATCAATGTGAATATGGGGGATCCAGGTGGAACTGGAGCAACTGAAGACAATCCTAATAGCACTACTGGAAAGGAAAAAGAAGTTGTGAACACTGGATATAACCATTTATAAAAAGACCATGACTTAGAGATTGTAAGTAACAATGTTCCTTTGGAAGGAGGGAAGCAGCAAAGGCAACAAGGTGATAGCATTCAGGGGATAAATAATGAGGTACTAGAAATTGGAAAAGAAGCTAAAGGGGTTGACGACCTGGGCAGAGATCTTGATGAAGAATCCATAGCCCAAAATTTCAGAAATATTGTGAGGCAAGGTGATCTTTCTCCTAGGCATTTGGACAAGTCAAAAGCAGGTCCTAAGGGGAGAAGAAAAGCAGCTAAAGATCAAGTCAAGGAAGCATCAATTGTACCTTCAACCGGGGTACAAACAAGGAGTACAATATCTAAATCAATTGTTTGATGGATGCACTGATTTGGAATATACGGTCAGTGAATACCATGTAGGCGTTTGAGAGATTAATTACAATGAATAGACAACATCACTTTGAGTTTATTGGACTCATGGAACCTAAGAAACAAGTAAGGAAGCTGGAGAAATATCGAAGGAAAATTGGCTTTGCTCAAGCATTGGCCAATGTAACAAACACAATTTGGGTTTTCATTGATGAAGTGTTCGAAGTGGAGGTCATATATGACATGGGACAACAACTTACATTAAGGTTACTCCACACTAAAACTCACGTTGAGATGATACTGACTCCAGTGTATGCAAAGTACAATCCTATTGAAAGAATTGAATTATGGGACTCACTATACAACTTGGCTACGGATATGACAGTTCCATGGCTAGTAGGAGGGGACTTCAATGTTATTTGGGATGAAGAGGAAAAATTTAGGGGGATGCCAGTGTAATTGAACGAGATTGATGATTTTAGACATTGCATAAATATGTGTAACTTATCAGATTTGGGTTTCAAAGGCAGTGTCTTCACATGGTGGAATGGGAGAGCGGATGAAGAATGTATTTTTAAGAGGCTTGATCGATGCTTGGGCAATCAGGAGTTCCAACAAACTTTCCCAAGACTTGAGATAACACATCTATCCAAAATTGGGTCAGATCATCGTCCCATGTTGTTGAAGTATGACATCGAAGCTGCTCCAGTGAAGAAAACATTTAGGTTTCTTAATTTTGGATTAAAAAGGAGAACTTCAAAGAGGTAGTGAAGGAGAATTGGTATGCAGACTTTAGCGCAAATCCTTTTGTTATATTCAATTACAAATTGAAAAAACTCAAGAAAGCACTAACTACTTGGAGCAAGGCTACGTTTGGGGATATATTCCAAAAGCTGTCAAGCTTGGAAGAAGTGGTTACTGTCCATGAGGCTCAATTCGAGGCATTCCCCACACGAGAGAATAGGGAGAGGTTACAAAGGGTGCAAGCCCAAATGATCAAATACTTAGCAATTGAAGAAGAGTTTTGGAGGCAAAAGGCTGGGATGCAGTGGTTCAAAGATGGAGATCGTAACACAAAATTCTTCCACGCTCACGTGAATGGAAGGAGGAAAAGACTACAAATCAATAGGATACAGAACAGTGATGGTAACTGGGTAGAGGAGGATGATGACATAGCAGAGGAGGCAGTGAAGTTTTACAAAGAGCAATTTTCAGAATCAGTCATCCCTACTGACTTTAGAATTCTCGACCATGTACCATCACTGATTAATCAGGAGCTAAATGATGAATTAATGAAGCAACCTACTAAGGAGGAAGTGAAGAAGGCAGTATATGGATTGAATGGTGATAGCGCAAGTGGTCCGAATGGATTCTCAGGGTGTTTCTACCATACTTGTTGGGATATTATAGGTGATGACATTTTCGATATGGTAAGAGCTGCCTTTAATGGATATGAAATGCCCAAGTGTATAACTCACACAAACCTCGTACTATTTCCAAAGAAGAAGGAGATATCCACATTTTCATATTTGAGGCCAATTAGCTTGAGCAATTTTTCAAACAAGATCATCTCAAGAGTTGTACATGAAAGGTTAGTAGGAATACTTCCTAACATTATCTCTGTAGAGAAATCCGGATTTGTGAAAGGAAGGAGTATTGTTGAGAATGTCCTACTTACTCAAGAAATTATAACTGACATTAGGCTTCGAACCAAGGCAGGACCTAATGTAGTTATTAAACTTGACATGACAAAGGCATATGATAGACTCTCGTGGTTATTCTTAACAAAGATCCTAAGGAAGATGGGGTTCGAAGAGAGGTTCATAGGTATGGTTTATGGAATTGTCGCAAACAACTGGTACTCTGTATTGATCAATGGTCAAGCCTTTGGATTTTTTAAATCGTCGAGGGGTGTCAAGCAAGGTGACCCACTGTCACCTACATTGTTTATCTTGGCAGCTGAAGCATTGTCTAGGGGGCTCAATTCACTTAATAGGAACCCGGATTTTCGTGGATTTGGTATGCCTAAATGGAGTCCTAAAATAAACCATTTGGCCTACGTGGATTCTATAATATTTTCCTCCGCTGATGAATTGTCGCTAAGATTGGTGATGCAAGTACTGACTGCCTATGAGGAGGCATCATGACAATTAGTGAATAAAAGCAAATCTGCACTATACATGCACCACCTTGTCGATGAGGATGTTGTGGCTGCTGTTGAACGTGTAACTGAGTTTCAAAGGAGTGATTTTCTTTTTATATATTTAGGTTGTCCCATTTTTTATGCTAGGAGGAAGATGGTCTACTACAAAGATTTAATTACCAAGATTATGGACAAGTTGCAAGGATGGAAAGGAAAACTGTTATCCATAGGAGGCCGGACAGTTTTGATAGCTCATGTACTCCAAAGTATGCCTATCCATTTATTATCTACAGTTAACCCTCCACACAATGTCATCAACAAGCTCCACAAGATTTTCGCACAGTTTTTTTTGGAGTAGCGCAATTGGAGGTACATCTAGACATTGGGCATCCTGGAACACGTTATGTAGACCTTGTGAGGAAGGAGGTATTGGGTTTAGATCCTTACACGACGTATCCAAGGCTTTATTTTGCAATTTATGGTGGAACTTTCGAACAAAACCTAGCCTATGGAGTTCATTTATGTGCCAAAAGTATTGTAAAAAAATTGAATGCAGTAATTGTTCCATGGAGACGTGGCTCTCATATTTGGAGAAAAATGTTAGAGTGTAGAGAAGCAATTGAACATAAAATCATGTGGCGTCCAAAAATGGGATCTTCCCTCTTTTGGTATGATAATTGGACAGGATTGGGTGCCCTGTACTTCCTTGTTCCTCCGGAATTTGGAATTGATGAAAGCATCAACAATGTATACGATGTGGTAGAGGGAGCTGGTTGGGATGTTGATAGGATTCTGGGCTGTTTACCTGAGGAGTTTGCATTACATATACTGGAGAAGGTGAAGCCTCCAGTGATGGAGAACACTATTGACGTTCCTTACTGGATGTTAGAGACACGGGGTGACTTTAGCGTAAGGTCATCTTGGGAGTATGTGAGGAGGAGGGATCACAGTAGTGTTGCATACAAAATGATGTGGATCAAAGGATTGCCTTTCAAGGTGTCTTTCTTCATATGGAAAGTGTGGAGACGTAATTTACCATTAGATAATTTCATGAGGAGATTGGGTTATTTTATGCCCTCTAAATGTTGGTGTTGTAGGGAGCCAAAACAAGAGTCTTTGATCCATGCTTTCATTACTTCCATTGCTGCTAGAACCGTATGGAAACATTTTCTCTCAAGGGCTGGAATTAACTTGGAGGGCTTGACATTGCATCATGCAATTACAAAGTGTTGGACTGCCAACGTGCTACCTCGAATGAAACCAGTTCTACAAGCATTGCCTGCGTGTATTATTTGGGAACTTTGGAAAAGGCGTAATAGTTACAAGTATGGTGAGGCCGTCTCGATTAGTAGGCTCATATACCAAGTATCCTCAACTCTTCAATCTCTTGTAAGAGTTAGGAAGCCAGGAGTCTTAAATGTACCACACGAATGGGATAAATTGTTGAAAATGCTGGAAAATTATACGCCTCGCTTGAAGTATGATAAAGTTCTTTGGGAATTTCCTAGGGAAGATTGGGTGAATGTAAACACGGATGGTGCGTCTAGGGGTAACCCAGGCAGGAGCTCCATTGGAGTCTGCATTAGGAGTGATACGGGGGACCTACTGTATGCCCTTGGTAGGGAGATTAATGAAGTAACAAACATGGTGGCTGAGGCAACTGCATTACTGGAGGCAGTGAGAATATGCATAGAGTTCAATTATGAGCAAGTGTGGTTACAAACTGATTCATTGTTACTGATTAATGTGGTTGAAGGTACGTGGAAGCCCCCATGGCATATTGTGGAGCAAATAGAGGAGATAAGGAAGTTGAGGGAGGGGAAAAATTATATAGTGACACGCACGTATAGAGAGGGAAATAAACTAGCGGACCACCTCGCTAACTATGCTCTTGGCGTTGGTGAAATTGAGTGTAGTCAGTTTTGGCACCTAGACTCTCAAGGGAGAAGAATTGTGAATGAAGACAAGAGCCAATGTCCATATATACGGGTAAAGGTAGCAAGATAATGATAAGTACAGAGGAGAACTGGAGCAGGGGACAGGAGATAACACTGGATCACCTTGAACAAATCCTTAGGGAGGAGCACATGGTGATGAATTTTGATACTAACATTGTATTCTTTTTTGCAGGACTTTTTATGCTCATATCCTACCTCCAATTACGACTTCTTTGGGTGGTATTAGTACTAAGTACTTATTCCCTAGAGGAAGGAAAGGTGGTAGACACAAATAGGAGCATCAACATGAGGAAAGAGGCGAGGGGAGACACATTCACGCAATGGAATTGACATAACATTAAGGAAAAGCTAGAGGCCTTCTGGGCCTGGTCCTTAATGCATACATCTATGTCATGTGAATGGTCTCCCAAAGCAAGGATCACATTACAGAGGGCAAGGATAGCATGCGAAATTGGAGGCCAAAGTTTCGGCACTGGAACAGCCTTGGTCCAGTCACGTCTCAACTGTATGGAACTACGGGCTGGTATAAAGAGAAATGGGTTAACACCCTACCATGCCAAGTCAAAATACTCTTCACATGAGTCCATAATACAACCACATGAGGAAAGCATCAATGGAAGAAGCAAAAAGCTGGAAATAAAAATAATGTGTCAAATGAATACACATGTTCTTACGATGCCGCCTTTCATGTTTTGGTTTGATGACCACAACGTCAATTTAACATGTGAGGGGATGATTAAGGCAACAGGGATTCAATAACATGTGGCTAGCTGTAGTATCATATGGAGATGGTAATCCACAAAGGTGCAAGCTGTCAAATGCACCTGGAACGCTGCCCAGTCTTAAGGAGTCGACACAACACTTTGGACAGGTACTCAGGGAGGATATACATGCTGATTTGACAAGAAGCTCATCTCGCGTAGTTTGTAGGAAGTACAAGGAACCCCACGAAGCAGGAAAATCAATGTTTCATTCATTGATATCAACGGAAGCAGGGACGAGAAAAGGAAAGGCAAGCACAAATTGGTCACAAATTGCAGCAGGTTTGGAGATTGAACATGCAAACATCATTAAATGCAGATCAGGGAATTTTCGGACAATACATAAAGAGGCAACGCGAGAGGAAAAGAGGAACACTGGAAGACGAATGGGTGGAAACGGAGATGGTAGTACTGGGCTAGTCTTTATATATAGTGTAGTTACTATTCTTAATTTTAGTTCTATATCACATTGTAATCTCAACTATGAGCTTCATAAGCCCAAAGTTGATAATAGGATTGATGTAGTGCACATTGTTTATTGTCTTACTACTAGTAAGACACCATGCTACCCTATTATTTGATTTTTTGATATATAAAAAAACTAGCCCTAGGCGCTCAGCCTAGTGGATTACTAAAAAAAAAAAAAAATTTCCCCGTATATTTTCAAAATACATACATACATATATATATATATATATATATATACATATATATATATATATATATATATATATATTCAAATGCATGAGCATCAATTAATATTTTTTTCATAATTTTCTGTAATTTTAAAGGATTTTTAATTATTTTATTATCTGAATAATTACTAATTATATCACAAATGATTTTATAATAATTTTATTGCTTAATTTTCATCATTTATATTTATATTAAGCTTTAATTATTCTATGCATAATTATATTTACATCTTTAGGTTATAATTGCAATAACTTTGCAATAATAGCCCATGTATGCATAGTTACTTTATTTTTTATATGAAAATCACTTTCTATATTTTTATAATATTAAGTAATTATTTTAAATTATTTTTATACACAAATAGCATTTTTCATAATTTATTAACTATTTTTATAAATTATTTTATTAATTAAGTGGGTATTTAAAATATAGCCCCTCTTCAATTAAATTTTTGGACCCCAACCCAATAACTAATCAGCCCGATTATCCTAACCCATAACCCAGTACCCAAGCCCAATTACCCTACCCGTCCATAACCCGCCCCAGCCTAAATTTAATCCTGGCCGTTGATCTTAGAAGATCAACGGTCCAGGATCAACCCTCCTTTTTAATTACATCAACCCCTAAAACCTACCCCCCATTTTTCCAATCTACCGTTCTTCAATACCCTCTTCCCTCTCTTCTCTCTCACCACCCTTCTAATCGTAGCCTACTGGTTGTATGTTTTTAATGTTCCTTGAGGAGAATCTCAAGAGATTCGAACCAGATTTGGTTCAAAGTCTCTCATTTTTCGATTAATCCATCTATGTTCACTTCGATATCTATGAGTACTGATATTTTCGTGTTTTTATGGTTTCAATTCTCTTGTTCAAACCAGATTTGATTCACTTTTGTTTATTTTCATGAACCTAGCTATTTCTGGTTGAATCCGTTTAGATTTCTTTAGATTTGAAGCGGTTTTGAGTTTGTGTGATATTTTTCCTTTATGATTTATCTGTCTTACTATTATTGTTAACCGATTTTATTTTACCCTAAAAGCTAGTGTTTTGATTTCTAATGGGTTTCTGTAAAAAGTGTTTAAACATTTTAATGTTTTCAACTCTGGTTTTCTTCTTTACTTTTTCAGTTGATTTTTACTTGAGTTTCATCTCTGTCTTTGATATGCCTTAGGGTTTCGATTATTTGACTATTTATTATACTGTTTTGCACGTTTAGCCTCAACTTTGTCAATTAAAGTGTTAATTAATTTACTTACCTAAATTAGGTTTTGAATTTAGTACCCATGTTTCCTTATGAAGCTCTTACTTCTTCTTACCTTATTTATGTACCCGTATTACTTGCTGATTTTGTGTTCTGACTCCTAATTGATTGTGGAATCAGTTCTTACTTTATATGACCTCATTCTTAGATACCGATTGATTCCGTGTGAGATTTTCCTTAAATTAAGAGGTACTTATTTGATTTTTTTCCTCTTAATTGATTCATGTTGACCGTAATTGATTGACTAACTTATTTTCATACCTTATTTGTGTGTAATTGATTTTATACCTTATTTATTTTTACTCTACTGTATGCTATAAAAGGCCCTTCCCTTGTCCTGATTTTAGAGACACTCAGACTCACACACACGATTTACAACTTCCTCACTGAACAACTTTTACAACTTAAAAACTCTCAAAGCTTTCTGTTCTCTCAAAAACTTCAGTTCTCTCTTTCTACTATTCTTATTTGCTGCACCGTTTGGCCGGCTAAAAGCCAAGGCTAGATTCTCTGGATTCAAATTGCCATTACATTCCTATTTACTTTCTTCTCAACGGGTATGCGTTAACTCATGTTATCCTATTTTTGTTCAATGTGCTTATTTGGTTAGTTTATGTCAAAACCTCAGCATGCTTCTGTTTGCTATATGACTATGTGATTCCACTTAATGATAATGCTATACTAAGTTATCTCCAATAATGTGAAACCCTATCTAATTCAGTTGTATGTTCCATGTTCTGAACATTTCTAGATATTGCAAGCATGTAATATGTGGCTAATTCTGTGTATTAGTTCAAGTGTCCTTGCTTTTTGTGATTACTTTAAATACTGGAATGAGTATCTAGTCTGAACAAATACCAACCTGCTTGAGCCATGTGTTGAACATGAATTCTGTTTGTTTCTAGATGCAGTTTTGTTTGCAGTCTTGTAATCTGAATCTGTTTGCTCCTGAAAATTAAGTTATTTTCTAAACCTGTCCCCCTTACCCCCTATGTACCGATTTTCAAATTTCTACTCTTAGTTATCTAGGTTCCTACCACCCCCAGTGTCAGCACTGCCTAGGGTCCTTGAGACTCCTTCGAACTCTGACACATTGGGGATGGTCTTCCAATTTTTTATGAACTGTTTCTTTAAGTGTGGTCCTAGTGTGAGCATTGCACGGGGTCCCTGAGGCCTTTGGGAACTTTGACACACTAGGAGCCTAATTCTATGTGCCATGGATTGATCTTCCTTTATGCTTCAGAGTTGCTATGTTTGAAGGCCATTGTTCCTAGGTTTATATTGGGCCTGCTAAGGCTCCCTATAGTGTAATGGATACTGTTATGTAATTTATTCATTATGGGATATAATAATGTAATAATCTCCGTAATAAACAGATCTGTGGTTTATTAGTAAAAGTTGGGGGGGGGGGGGGGGGGGGGGTTATATATCTTTTTTTAAAACTTGGGTAGAAATCCTGCCTATAGGTTTATTGTGTTGATTATGTGAATGTTATTACTCGTTTAGAGATTCTTCCTATAGCATTTTTTTCCTGAATGTTTGTGACTCTGCATTTTCACATTTTTAGCATACTAGAGACACTGCCTATGGGTCTTTTGTTAATTCTGCATTAGATTTCATGTTCATAGGATTTACACATATTTCGAATCCCAACGTGCATTAGTGATCATGTCTAATAATAACCTTCCTGGCAAGTTGTTTAAAATTTTGCCCACATTCAACTTAGATATCATGCCTATAGGAAATAAAAATCAGCTTCAACTTAGATACCATGCCTATAGGAATAAAAAAGGGAATCGGTTTCAAAACCTATAAATCATGTCTATAGGATTCAAACTAATATATATCATGTCTATAGGGTGAAATCAGTTTGTAAACTTAGAGATCATGTTTATAGGAGTTAAATCAATTCTGCAAAATTAGAAAGCATGCCTATAGGATCTAAAAGAAGGGATAAAACCGTTATTTATGAGTTAGCTCACTTAGAAACCATGTTATAGGTCTATAATTAACAGTTGTAGATACCATGCCTATAAGATTCTATTAATCAGTTCTGGTTATCACTTAGGCAAACCTGTAGGGTTATTAAGAATTCTGGGCCTAAAACTTGTGACATCTTGCTGCCTGAAAGTGCCTAGATTCAAGGCTTAATAAAATCAATAGGCAAATTGATAGGTCCCGATGCTGGCCTTAGTACTTGTTGTCTTACATTCTGTTTATGCTCATCCAGATATCATGCCTATAGGATCCTACATTAATGAAATTTGCTGATTTAATTGCGTGCATTTGTTGTCTACTTGTGGAGGTTAATATGAGCCCTTATTTGCTCCTTACATGATAGTCCTATATGAATTTTGTTTGTCGCCTAGCTTTTTATCATTTTAAGCAACATAGGTCAGTCTAGAACCACCTTAAATTGAGGTCCAAAATACCTCCAGGACCATAGGTAAGGGACGGGTAGTGCACACATAAGGCACGAGTTAGAAGCTATTATAACGCTTAGGTAACAACTGAAAGATAGTAATTGGGTAGTAAAAGAGATGATGACCTGTGCGCTAATACTATGAGTAGCTCCCCAACTTGGGGAAGTTGCAAAGTATTGCAAATAATGATCCTATAGGCTAAAAATTCTAGGACCCCTTCGAATCCCATTTTAAAGTAATTTGCATTCACCTAAATTGTTTAATTCTCTTTTAAGACTAATTTGCTTAATTAACGGGACCACCATTGTGGACCTCGAGGGGACCCTAACACCTTCCCCTCTAGGTAATTTCGAGCCCTTACACGATCTATGGGTAATGCAAACTAGTTTCATGAGTTAAGATGCTCTAGGTGCCCTAACGCACCTTAATTCGTTAAGTGGCGACTCTTCGAATCCCTTACCCCATCCCAAAAGGAAGGGAGTTGTCTGAGAAATGTCGAAACCCGATTTCGCGAGGACAAAGGGGCGCGACAACATGGCGACTCTGCTGGGGAAACCCTTAGGCTCTTACCATAATGAACTTGATTTCTGTGAATTAGTATTTAAGCATGCTTTATTCTATTAATACTTGCACACCCTTTCCCTTTCCCACTTTATGTGAATTTATCTGCCTACTTTCAAGCATTTACGATTTCCCTTTCCTATGGAAACTGACTTGTCTCTTTGTTTTCTTTTTTAAATGTCTTTTCAATTATTAAATACTGCATTTATCATTTTTTCAACGTGCAAATACGTGACAACATGCTATTTTCTATTGCATAAATCATGCTCAACATCATATTCCACTCGTGAGTAATAATTACCATAGCAACGCTTGATGAGTGTTGGAGAAATAAGTGCCAATATGCTAATCACTGATGTATAAATAGTCGAATCTGGAGGGGGAAAGGGTCTAGCCTTATTTGTTTTGCAGAAAATGAGGCACTAAGTCCCCAGGTTCGACATGGTCCGTAGAATGCCACCATTGTTGTTAGATTGGTGGGAAGATCTTTCATCAAGTGACAAAAAGCATGTGAAAAAGGTCTTGAGAAATTTGCCTTCTTTATTGGACATCTAACTGAATAGTACGTTGATCGAAGCTGCCACAATGTTCTGGGACAGAGAAAGGTCCGTGTTCCATTTTGGCAACATGGAAATGACCCCTCTCTTGGAAGAAATAGGGGGATTCGCTGGACTACCTTGGGACAGTCCCAGTTTATTGGTGCCGAAAAACTATGACGACCCGACAGGTCGTTTTGAGTATCTGCACTTTGCTTAGTATTTTGAGGGCTCGAGTATTTTCATGTTATGTTATGGGACTTGTTGGTTTGTTTGGACGTGGTCCTGAGGGGTTTGGGTGAGTTTCAGATAGGTTTGGCTTGCGTTGCGCTCGTTTTTCTTATGTTTCGACGTCGTTTCTTCAAGCATAAATGGTACTACATTAAGCAAACGAGCTCCAATTTCTGTTTTGATTGAATCATTAGATCCGTATCGTAATTACGAAGTAATAGAAAAAAGAATCGTCAAATTTGGACATAGTATGCGAAATGTATGGTCATTTACTAAAAAATGGGTTGCTAGATTTTTTCCCATATTAATTACAAAATTGCCATTAAATTCGTATTTAAAAATCTACATTATTTGCAAATATTGAAACCAACAAATCTCCTTCATTATAAAGTCAAATTGAGTGATTCAAAAGCCTAACTTGACTAAAATTTCACAAGAAATCTATTGAAGGTATAAAAAGTGAGTTTCGAGATCATTTGTCACGATATACGAGGCAGAATAGCTGGTAGAAAATATATAAAATAAGAGTTTGTTCATTCGATCATATTTTGAGTTGGGGAGCTCGGATTTGGGCGATTTTCACCATATGGATTGGGATAAGTGTTCTCTACTCGGTTTTGATTATATTTCATGAATCCATCTTCGTTTTTGGGATTTGATTGATGATTTCAAAGTGAAATTTGGGGGGTTTTGCCTAAAGTTTCATAATATACATATTTGAGTTTTGAGCATCGATTTGGAGTTGGAATTGAGCGAAACTAGTATGGTTGGACTCGTAATTGAATGGATTATCATATTTTGTGAGTTTTATCGGGTTCCGGGGCGTGGGCCCAGGTGTGATTTTTGGCCGGATTTGGGATTTGATTTAGGGTTTGATCTTTATCATTTGGAATTATTTCCTTGGGCTTTATTTGATGTATTTGAGTTTATTTTGGCTTGTTTTGAGACGTTCGGAGGTCATTACTCGCGTGATGGCATTTTTGGAGCATCGCTTGACTTGCTCGGTATTGTAATTCACTTGTTCGAGGTAAGTGTTTTGCCTAACTTTGTTGAGGGAGGTTTTCCTCCTATTTGCCATTGTTTGTTACATACGGGGGTGATACATATATGAGGTTACGAGAATATATGTATGTGTCGGGGTTTATCATGCTTGGGGGTAGATGACGTTGTAATTATATTTTGTAGAATTACGTAATTTTCTTGCTTCGTTTGATTTACAAATATTAAAAATGTTAGAAACAAAGACCGAGCCTAAGATAACTTGATCAAATTTGATAGAATTCTGGGAATACATTGATGTGTCTAGTTTGGTCGTCTCTATGCGTGATCACTACTACATTGCTACGGCCGATATTTTTTTTAGATGCTGGATTCTATACTTGTGTTGCTAATTGATTGTGAGATTTGTGAAAGTACTTGAATTATATGGACCTTGAGGGTTCATTGAAACATTATTGTCTTGTAAAGCAGTGATTGAGTATTTTGTTTGGAATATTCGTTAAACACTCTCCTTGATATATATATATATGTTTCCTGCCTTGCCATTTTATTGATATTTATATGCTTGGTGAGGAAGAGTGTAAGGCATGAAGTTCGATTATGTGCCATTGTTTATATTCATTATCATGTGAAGAAGAGTGTAAAACACGAAGGGTGATGTCGTGCTATTATTTATATTCATTATCATGTGAGGAAGAGTGTAAAGCACGTAGGGTGATGCCGTGCCATTGTTTATATCATTATCATGTGAGGAAGAGTGTAAAGCACGTAGGGTGATGCCGTGCCATTGTTTATATCATTATCATGTGAGGAAGAGTGTAAATCACGAAGGGTGATGTCCTGCTTTTATAATTATACTCATGATTCGTACTACCAGATCTTGGGTAAATTTGTAAACGTTCCGATAAATCCTAATTTAATTTTTGACAAGTTCATTTGGGTGTTTCTTTTATTAATTGGCTTACCTAGTGGGTCAAATTAGGTGCCATCATGACCTGTGATTGTAGGGTCGTGACAAAAACCGTACCGCTAGGGGATTTCTAAAATTGATGTGTTTGAGAAAGAACGACGATTTGGAGTGCCTGAAGAAGTCCTACATACCCTTTGACTACCTCTATGAATGATATGGTCATAGAAAATTCTATTTTATCTTCCACGGTGAATTCTCTATCACTTCCTTGGGTTGTATTCACCGTAGGGTTTTTGTGTTCATCGTCTGCTTCCCGGGTATGATAGTGTTTCCAATGTAAGGGGACAGAATCCATACCAGACTGACCATGGTAACCAAAACCTTGATGGAGGGGATCGAGGGGAAAACATATACCATTGTCCTTATGATCATAGTTGACATATATCGGGCCTTGGACGCTGCCAGAAGGGGTTCAAACACTTCAAAGGTTGTAATCTGTTGTTACAGGTATGGTTGTTAGAGCATCTCCAAAGAGGTCAATACCGTCAAGAGTTTCCACGAAGGCCGTGGAACGATCATATAGCTTTCCATCACCCTAAGAGAATGGCTTATATCCCAGACAGGTTTGCTCAACCAGAGAATGCTACAGAAATGGTGCAGTTTTTTGATAATTTGACTGAGGATCAGGTTCGATGGATGTTTGAATAGTTTCCTACTGACGAGTTCATCATCAGATCTAGGGATGCTCCGCACTTGGTGTTGATCAGGTTAAGGGTAATATACCCTTATGTTCCCACCAGGGTTATGAGATAAGTAGGCATGAAGCAAGTCATACCGCGAGTTGCTAAAATGAGTCATTATAGGGCAGATTTTCACGATGACGACATCCCATACCATATAAATGTGAATCTCAGTATATGTGGCACTCAAAGATTATTGTAGAATAGGACACCATCGAACCAGACCGATATCACGCAGGGCACTACGCTTTTACCCATCATGGTTGGAAGACATCATAGTAGGGATAGTTGAGCTGGGAATCGGTCGAGGAAACAGGGTCATAGATGAAGTTTCTAAAGCGCAAGTAAAATACAACAAACTGTGCAAAAGGATTCATGAGTCTGAGGCCGAGCATCTGGAGCAACACAAGACTGATATGGAGCTGATCAATGAATGGAGGAAAATGGCTATCAAGTCTAATGAAAGGCTGGAATATCTGGAGCAGGGTCTGATGGAGCTGGAAGAGAAGACTAGGAAAAGAGTCGTCGACTGCCAGAATGCTGAAGGAAGCGAAGGAGGACATCAAGCGAGGGTGTACCTGCTGCTAGGCATGCGCGACCCGGGGAACCTGATCGATGGAGCCAAGAAGATAAAGCCTGGGGAAAGTTCTTCTAGGACTAAGTAGATTAGGTTTATTTGCTTTTTCAAATGTAATAAGGCCAAGTGCCATTAGTGAATTATCTTAGTGTCGTTTTAGATTCATCTATTTTTACATTAATGAAATAAGGCAGTTATTGGCACTAAAATGCTCCAAATCAACTTGTCGCTAGGCCTACCTCGGGCTCAACAAGGCTCCCAAATTAGGACGCGAATTTACATTCCCTCAATATGTGTTTAAATACTGCAAACATTTTTAGAACTCTTGCTGACTTGGTTACCTTTTTTTTTTCTTTCTTTTTGATTATTCCCATTCCCCAAGGTTGGTTCACGCATACTGGCATCATCAGCTTATCATACCAGATCCAGAGGCCCTCTACCTTCTCCTCCTCCAAGTATACCAAAGGGAAAAGGGAAAGCTAAAATGGATGACATGAATGGCGTTAGAAAAGACAACAATGCACATGTTGAGAATGTGGAAACTTCTGATGTTCGGGGCACTCAGGCCCAAAACGATTTGGTTTTACGACTTGAGCAGAAGATACTTGAACTACAGGGTGAGCTTGAGTAGGTCTGTAACTTGGAAAATCTCTCCCTCACACTAAATTTCCCAGATATCAACCACCCAAACACGCAAAACCCGACACCACCTCAAAATACACCCAACAAATGCCCGCAGAATCCTCCCGTACCTCACCAGTATACAACCCCTCCTCAGAATCCGCATATCCCTACTCAATACCCACAAACCACCTACCACACTCCTCAGAATACCCCACAAATTATCCCCGAACACTAAAACTCAACTAATGATCATCATTATACCCAAGCTCATGAAATTCACCAGAACAACCCTATATATGTGGAAACCCTACCTCACTCCACTCAACCAATCTCATATACACTAGAATCCACCGAGAAGGACCTGCTCATCAAGAACATGTCCGAGGAGCTCAAGAAATTAACAAGTCGAGTCTAGGGTGTTGAAGGAGGTAAAGGGATAGAAGGTCAGAATTATGAGGATTTGTGCATACAGTCAGATGTGGAACCGCCGGAGGGTTACAAACCTTCCAAGTTCAAAATGTTTGATGGAATGGGTGACCCCAAGGTCCATATGAGAACTTATTGTGACAAGTTTGTGGGGGTTAGAAAAGACGAAAGGATTCGCATGAAGCTGTTTATGAGAAGCCTTACTGGAGATGCCCTGTCTTGGTCCATAACCCAGAATCCCAAGAAATGGGCTAATTGGGTGAGCATGGAGTCATATTTCATGGACAGGTTCAGATTCAACACGAAGAATTCCCCGGATGTTTTCTACATCCAGAACCTAAAAAAGAAGCCAACTGAGATTTTTCGCGAGTATGCCTCAAAATTCTCCACCATTACGAAAGTCTAATGGTTATTGAGAATCATAAGTTCTCTGATATCATCAAGCTCGGAGAAAGGATCGATGAAGGTATTAAAAATGGAATGGTGGAGAATTTTGAGGCACTGCAGGACACGAACAAAACATTACAATCAGGTGGCACATCGAAAAAGAAGGAAGTTGGAATAGTAATGGTTTCCCAAGGTCCGAAAACTCCATTTGTATACCAAACACCTACACCCACACACCAACCTTCACCTCCCAGATATTCCCAACCTTCTACCGCCTACCATACCTATAATTCCCAACCATCCTATTATCAGTCACCTCCAACTCATCCAAACTACCAAAAACCTAGGCCCAATTTTGACCGCAAACCACCCAGACAGTACACCGCCATTGTTGAACCCATCGACCAGTTGCTGGATATGTCACTCCTATTCCTGCTGTGGCAATGGAGAATTCATCTCAATGGGTCAATCCAAACAAAACATGTGCGTACCATTCTGGTATGAAGGGACACACTATTGATGAATGTCGCACCTTGAAAGACAAGATCCAAACATTGATTGATAATAAGGTCATACAAGCAAAGGAAACTACACCTAATGTCCGTAATAATCCCCTCCTAGATCATAGAGGTAAAGGGGTCAATGCGAGAGAAACTGATAAAGAGTGGGATCCCGAGGGGTCAATTGGGCCTATTCGGGAAGGCAATAATCCTAAGAAGACCGCAGTCACACTCAATCCCATTGTGGTGCAGGTACAACCGCCGGTTGAAGTTGAGGTAGACGCATCGGTTACTTTTGAAGTAGAAGTAACACCACCTGCAGCTACACCCGCTCCATTTGAGGTAGAAGTGGCCACACCTTTCATTATAACAGTGACATCCACACGACCCTTCAATTCCAATTATGTACCTGGGGATTATGTGATGAGGCTAGAAGAAAGGGAAAGGCAAAGATGGAAGAGTCTGGCGCTGCACAAGGAATGACCAGAATATGATACACCTGAACATTTGGGAGAAACCAGTAATCAAGCTTCCAGCAAATCATCCGTTATTGTGACTAGTCTAGATGATCTCTGAAAAAGGGACAGGCAAGGGAGTACTCTGTTTTTGATCATATGAACAAGAATCCCGCCCAAATATCCATATTGTCATTGTTGCAAAACTCTGAGGCACACAGAAATGCTTTGAAGAAGGTATTGAATGAAGCATATGTGCCCAACTACATCATTAGTGGAGAAATGGCCAACATGGTAGGGCAGGTGCTAGAAAGCCACAAGATCACTTTCCATGAAGACAAGCTGCCACCTGAAGGGTTAAGTCACAACAGGGCACTGCACATCACAATGCAATGTGAAGATAAGTTTATCGCCAGAGTTTTGATAGATGGAGGATCCAGCCTCAACATTTGCCCGTTGACAACGCTAAAGAGGTTGGGCAAGGGCCTACATGAGATACGAGCGTGGACTATGAATGTGAAAGCGTTCGATGGGTCTCAAAGGGCTACCATTGGGGAAACTAATCTCTGCCTATAGATGGGTCTTACCTGGTATGATGTTAAATTTTATGTGCTCGACATATCCGCCTCCTAAAATTTGCTGTTGGGACGGCCTTGGATACATGATGCTGGGGCTGTAGCATCTACTTTGCACCAGGTTGTGAAGTTCAAATGGAACAATCAAGAAGTGATCATCCATGGAGATGGGAGCAACCTCATTTACACCAGTCAGACTGTTCCGGTGGTAGAAAGCATAAGAAAGTTAGGTGGATAAACCTACCATCGCATTGAGCGTGTTAACGCAATTGAAAAGGATAAGTGGTGGAGTAGCAAGATAGAAAGCATATTGGCATGGCAAGGGTACAAACTTGGCAGGGGGCTTGGTAAAAACCTTCAGGGTATCTCCAAGCCAATACAACTGAAGTGCCATGGCACAACCTTTGGGCCGGGGTATCAGTACACTTGGCAGGAATACGATGATTGGACACCACCATGACGTGGTCCATACTACCCTCTTGAGCAACCCGTGCCGCACTCAAGTCAGACCCTCCATCAAGGCGATATCATATGGGGATCAGAGGAAGAAGAAGCATTGTCAACATTGAGGAATCTGTTCTTGGAAGACAATGATATTGACTACTGTGTGATCGTCGAGGAGGAGGAGGAAGAAGGCCCTACTATCCAAGCTATGAAGAGAGGATCATTCATCAAGAAATAGACTGTTAGACCATCAAGGGCCTGACGAGTCCCCATGTAGCGAGGCTGAGTATCATTGTTTACTTTTTCTGGAAAAAAAATGATTTCCACTTTTGCATTTGTTTTAAATAATATTTTCAATGTCCCAAAAATGTTATTTGAGTTATTGAAAAATCATTTTGTTTGACGCTTTAAATGACTTGATGTTTTATTATTACTACATTTCTTTCATATCTTTATCCCTACAGCATTACTATTTACTATCTTGATGAACTGACAACTGTGACATGTAATGAGACAACGCAACAAAAGGATAGTGATTCAGAAGAAGTGGAAGAAGAGTACATAATACTGAGGAGATCGTCAGAGAAGTAGAGGATTTTGAGAACAAGCCCAAGTCCAACCTGGGCGAAACTGAGATAGTCAACTTGGGAGATTCTGAAATCGTCAAAGAAACACGCATAAGCATCCATTTGTCACCGTCAGAGAAAGAGGAATACACTCGGTTTCTGAAAGAATATGAGGATATATTTGCATGTTCATACAACGATATGACGGGGTTGAGCACTTCCATAGTGGCCCACAGGTTACCTACAAATCCAATGTGCCCGCCAGTAAAGCAAAAACTCAAGAAATTCAAGCCGGACATGAGCTTGAAAATCAAAAAGGAGGTTACTAAATAGATCAAAGGCAAGGTCCTCAAGGTAGTTGAATATCCAACCTGGTTATCCAACATTGTGCATGTTCCGAAGAAGGATGGGAAAGTCAGAGTCTGTGTTAATTATCGGGATCTCAACAAAGCAAGCCCAAAGGGCGATTTCCCGTTGCCGAATATACACATTCTGATCAATACTTGTGCCAAGCATGAGCTCCAGTCCTTTGTAGATTGCTTTGCAGGTTACCATCAGATCTGGATGGATGAAGAAGACGCCGAGAAAACAACCTTCATTACACCATGGGGAGTGTATTGCTACAAAATGACGCCATTCGGTCTAAAGAATGCTGGGTCCACATATATGAGGGCCATGCAAACTATTTTTCATGACATGATACATAAAGAGATAGAGGTATATGTGGACGATGTCATCATTAAATCCAATAAGGCCACAGATCGCATAGCAAACTTGAGGAAATTCTTCGACCGATTGCGGAAGTACAACCTGAAGCTAAACCCCGCAAAGTGTGCACTCGGGGTTCCTTCCGGAAAGTTGTTGGGATTCATCGTCAGTCGCCGGGGAATAGAATTGGACCCATCAAAGGTCAAATCCATCAAAGAATTACCACCACCAAAAAACAAGAAAGATGTGATGAGTTTCCTGGGACGCCTCAACTACATCAGTCGTTTCATAGCACAATCCACAGTAATATGTGAGCCGATTTGCAAAATGCTGAAGAATGACGCTGCAACCAGTTGGACAGAGGATTGTCAAAAGGCTTTTGAAAAAATCAAGGAATACTTGTCCACACCACCAGTCTTAGTCTCGTCGGAACCGGGTAGACCACTGCTACTCTACCTTGTAGTGTTAGATGTAGCTTCTGGTTGCGTTCTGGGACAGCACGATGAGACAGGGAGAAAGGAACAAGCCATCTATTACTTGAGTAAGAAGTTCACTCCTTATGAAGTACGGTACTCTCTGCTAGAACGCACTTGCTGCGCTCTAACGTGGATAGCTCAGAAGCTACAACACTACTTCTGTGTGTATACGACGTATCTCATATAAAGGATGGATCCCTTGAAATACATCTTTCAGAAGCCCATGCCTACTGGGAAGCAGGACAAGTGGAAAATCTTGCTGAGTGAATTCGACATCATCTATGTAACTTAGAAGGAAGTCAAAGGACAAGCATTAGCAGACGACCTTGCTAAAACCCTATGGGAGGAGAATACGAACCCTTGAAAATGTATTTTCCCGATGAAGAGGTATCCTTCATAGGAGAAGACATTGGTGAAGCCTACGATGGTTGGAGAATGTTTTTCGATGAGGTGGCAAACTTCAAAGGAGTTTTCATCGGAGCCGTCTTGGTATCAAAAACTGGTCAACATCACCCGGTGTCTGCGAAACTCAGATTCCCCTGCACCAACAACATGGCGGAATATGAAGCTTGCATGTTAGGGCTCAACTTGGTTGTTGATATGAACATTCAGGAACTGTTGGTAGTCGGCGATTCAGATTTTCTTGTGCACCAGGTACAAGGAGAGTGGGCTACCAAGAATTCCAAGGTACTACCATACCTGTATCATATACAAGAAATGAAGAAGAGGTTCACAAAGATAGAGTTTCGGCATGTCCCCGGGATTCAGAACGAGTTTGCTGATGCATTGGCCACCTTGTCATCAATGATACAACATCCAGATAAGAACTTCATCGATCCGGTTCCAGTAAGGATCTATAATCAGCCAGCATATTGTGCTCATGTTGAAGAGGAAACAGAGGGAAAACCCTAGTTCCACGATATCAAAAAGTATTTGGCGAAAGAAGAATACCCGGAGCATGCAAACCATACTCATAAATGCACACTTCGGAGGTTTTCCAATCACTTCTTCCAAAGCGGAGGAACCTTATTCAGAAGAACTCCTGATCTGGATTGCTAAGGTGTGTTGACGCAAAGGAGCCTTCTAAATTGCTCGAGGAGATACATGCCGGAACTTGTGGCCCACACATGAACGACTTTGTCTTGGCCAAGAAGATACTCAGGGCCGACTACTTTTGGATGACCATGGAAACAGACTGCATCCGGTATGTTCAAAAATGCTACCAATGTTAGATACATGCAGACATGATACGAGTGCCACCGAACAAGATTAATGCAACAAGCTCACCTTGGCCCTTTGTTGCTTGGGGAGTGGATGTCATTGGTCCAATTGAGCCCACCGCCTCGAACGGGCACCGATTCATTTTGGTGGTCATAGACTACTTCACTAAATGGGTTGAAGCTGCATCTTAAAAATTTGTGACCAAGAAGGTCATTGCGAATTTTGTCCGCGACAGAATTGTTTATTAATTCGGGGTTCCAGAGTCCATCATCACTGACAATGCCGCCAATCTCAACAGTGATATGATGAATTACATGTGTGAGGCTTTCAAAATCAAGCACAAGAATTCCACATCATACAAGCCTCAAATGAATAGAGTCGTGGAAGCCGCCAACAAAAACATCAAGAAAATACTAAGGAAAATGGTAGAAAATCACTAACAATGGCACGAGAAACTACCATTCACCTTACTAGGATACCGTACCACCGTCCGCACATCAACCTGGGAAACCCCTTATCTGTTGGTTTATGGTACTGAAGCAGTCATTCCCGCCGAAGTGGAAATTCCTTCCTTAAGAATCATACAAGAAGCCGAACGCACCGATGCAAAATGGATAATGAGTCGCTATGAGCAACTAGCCCTCATAGATGGAAAGAGGATGAATGCAGTATGTCACAGTCTGCTTTATGAGAACCAAATGTCCAGAGCCTTCAACAAAAGAGTCAAGCCAAGACAGTTCACACCAGGGCAGCTAGTGCTGAAAAAGATCTTTCCGCATCAAGATAAAGCCAAAGCGAAATTCTCTCCTAACTAGAAAGGTCCCTACATGGTTCACAGAGTACTGACAGGAGGAGCACTCATACTAGCAGAGATGGACGGGGAAATTTGGCCAAAGACAATCAACTCAGACGCAGTCAAAAGATATTACGTGTAAAATCATCTTATGCTTTTCTATATGATGTAAATTGAACTGCGCTCGACCTGATTCTCGTTTAAGAGGAGATACGTAAGCAGCCCTATTTGTTCGGTCACAATTCAATAAAACTTCTATTTTCCCCACAATTAGAAACTGCTGAAGTAAGTTCAGCCAACCGCAGCGTATGGAGCAGTTAGAAAGGTCATCTAGTTAACTGGGACAGAATTGTGAGGAGGACTACCCTCAAAATTCTACGGTAGAAGAAGTCGCAATGACTCTAGATACGTCGTAGTTACTGGTTCATCTAATCAATTTCTAAAATATATACTACTATGTCTTTGAAAATTATGCAAGCATGCTTTTAAAAAGAAACTTTGCTTTAGCAAATGCTACCCTAATAGTCTAAACAAGATCTTCCGACAGAGCGGAACAAATCGAGCAAGCAAAGGTACGAACAAACCTCCCCCGCAAAACTCACAAAGTTTCTTTGGATGTAGGACTATATCATCACGATAAACACCGTCGCAATGACACAATCGCTATGTATAAAAAACATTGTTAGCTAAGAATACTGCACTCTTACTCTTCTCTTTGCATGGGACTAAACATTGTCCCAAATTTGCATGGGACTAAAAATTGTCCCAAACCTTGCATGGGACTAAGCCTTGTCCTGAATCTTGCATAAGGCTAAGCCTTGCCTCCTATTTGCATAAGGTTAAGCACTGCCTTCTTTTTGCATGGGACTAAGCCTTGTCCCGAATCTTGCATGAGGCTAAGCCCTGCCTCTCCACTTACATAAGGCTAAACACCGCCTTCTCTTTGCATGGGACTAAGCAATGTACCGAATTTGCATGAGGCTAAGCCTTGCCTCTCTATTTGCATGAGGCTAAGACCTGCCTCTCTATTTGCATGAGGCTAAGCCCTGCCTCTTTATTTGCATAAGGCTAAGCATTGCCTTCTATTGGCTTGATAGTAAGATCTGTCTCAACACCTGCATGAGGCTAAGATTTGCCTCCCAATTTGCATAAGGCTAAGCGTTGCCTTCCCTTTGCATTGGACTAAGCACTTTCCCGAATCTTGCATAAGGCTAAGCCCTGCCTCCTATTTGCAAAAGGCTAAGCACTGCCTTCTCTTTGCATGGGACTAAGCATTGTCCCAAATCTCACACAATACTAAGCATTGTCTCTCTTGCATTGTTCTCTTCTCTCGGGCTAAGCTCTGCCTCAACTGCATACAAGACTAAGCCATGTCTTGTTGCTCCTAGTATCATGCCTCTGCATTTCATGGGCTGGAATATAGCCAACTTGTCCGAAGGCATCATAGTCTGAAGGCACCATCCTCATAGCCGGAGGATATCATTCCATGGCCTGAGGATCTCTCAATCTTGCACATTATTATTCAAAGTTTTCATGGTTCGGAGGCACCATTTTCATGTCCCGAGAACATCATTTCATTGCCCACGAATCCCTTACCGCACAATTCATGTCACAAGACGTCATCCTCAACCGTCCAAATATAGTTTTTATGGTTTGAAGGGAATTTGCATCATGTCTAAATTTACGCAAATTTATACGTATATGCTTGCAGTACACCTTTTAGATTTGCAGGTGACCCAGTATGTAACTGTTATCCCAATAGGAGTGTAATGACCCGACCAGTTATTTTGAGAATTTAAACTTCGTTCAGTAGCGTAAGGTCATGAACAGTTTCACATTGGGTATATCAACCTACGTGCGTGGTTGGATTAAGTTACCGAATAATCCAGAGTCGAATTGGAAGAAAATTTCAATTTCGGAAGCTTAAGTGATGGGAGTTGACCGGAGGTTTGAATTTTGTGTAAACGGCCTAGGAATGAGTTTTGGGTGATGTCAACAACTTCGTATGATGATGTTGGACTTAGGAGCACGTTCGGAATTGGTTTTGGAGGTCCGTAAAGTAATTTGAGGTAATTCGGCGAAAGTTAGAAAATGGAGAAGTTTGATCACAATTGACTTTTTAGGATATCGGGGTCAGAATGCAATTCCGAGAGTTGGAACAACACCGGGATGTAATTTGGGACTTGTCTGCAAAATTTTAGGTCATTCGGACGTGGCTTGGTTGGTTTCAGCATCGTTGGCGAATTTTAGAAGTTTAGAAATTCTTAGGCTTGAATCCGAGATTGATTCGATGTTTTGATGTTGTTTGGGGTGTTCCAGAGGTTTGACTAAGTTCATGTATTGGTATGTGACCTATTGGTGTGATTGGTTGAGATCCCGAGGGGCTCGGGGGGGGGGGGGGGTTGGGGGGGTTAAGGGG
>ML293847.1:11533-33081 GCA_005239495.1 Nicotiana undulata | reverse complement strand
GGGGGGGGGGGGGGGGGGTTAGGATGGTTAACGGGAAGTTTGAAGTTTTGAAATGCAGTTGTTGTTGTTGTTCTGGTGTGACCGCACATGCGGATAGGGAACTGCAGGTGCGATCTTCACAGGTGCATAAAAGGGTGCGGAGGTGCGAAAGGAGGAGGACTGGGCAGCCTCCACAGGTGCGGAGTATTGGGGCGCACGTGCGACGCCGCATGAGCGGACTCTTAGGCGCAGAAGCGGAAAGGGGCGCAAAAGCATAAAGGGGCGCATGTGCGATAGGCCATGCGCAGATGCGGATGCGCAGATGCGGCTAAGTTGGTCGCAGGTGCGTAAGTCCTGGCAGATTTCATTTAAGCGAGGGTTAGCCATTTTCTTCATACTTTGAGTTTTGGACTTCAGATTTGGGAGCGATTTTTGGGGATTTTCATGCTAATCGAGTGGGTAAGTTTTCTTCACCTAGAATTATATATATCCCATGATTTTATCTTTGTTTTATATTTAGTTTGTGTTTTGGGTTGAAGAAAGTGTTGGTTTTTGAAGAAAATTCTCAAAACGAAATTTCATGATTTGAGGGACGAAATGGTATCGGAATATGGTAATTTTTGTCTTGTTGAACTCGTATTGGAATGGGTATTCGGTTTTTGCAAAATTTTGTCGGGTTCCGAAGTGCAGGCCCGGGGGTCGACTTTTGGGGCAATTTTTATATTTTTGTAAATATTGAAACTTTATTATCCGGAATAGTTCCTTATACATTTTATTTGTACTTTGAAGTTGTATTAGTTGATTTTGAGCCATCCGGAGGTCTTTTCGCCCGAGAAGTTCTGGAGTACCGGGTTGTAGTCTTCGAGGTAAGTATCTTGCCTAACCTTGTGTGGGGAAAATACCCCTTAGGATTTGAGTCTTCTATATTGATTGTAGCCGTGTACGCGAGGTGATGAGTGCGTACTCGAACTTATTTGCAAATAGGTTGGCCTTTTAGGATTCTTAGGTTCTTATATTTTCCTGTGTATCAAGTTGTAATTGTTATGACCGAGTTTCTAGCTACTAGTTTCATCTCTTCCTGCTTAAATTTGATTTTCTTGCTTTTAGTTCCCTTTATTGTTTATTTGATCTTAATTGACTTAACTAAATATTTTACCTTCTCTACTATCATGTTATATTTTCTTCATAAACTGCCTAATTGACTAGAAATTAGTATCATCTAGCCCTATAATTGTTAATCCTTTATTGGAATATCTATCTGTTGGTGTAAAGCATGTCCGTGAGTCGTATTGATTTATAAGATTGTCCTTTACGAGCTACTTAGGTTTAGTTTGATAATCATCCATGTTGATGGTGTTTCCTTGATGTTGTCTATTACTGAGCATTTGTTCAAGTGAGTTTTATTCCGTGAAGCTAATTATTTAGGCGAGATTGGCTATAGTTGTTTCCCTTGCCGGGATGATTGGTTTCTTATTGTTGACTTGAATATTGTGAATCGTAGCTATATTTGTTTTGTTTTCCCCTCGTTTCATTGTTTCACTTGTTCTTGGCTTTCCCTTCAGTGGTTGCTTCTTATGAGTGAGTTTTACCATTCTTGTGATTTAAGTTCTTGTATTGAATTGCTCGTCGCACTTTGCATTTCTGCCTTTTGTTTGTTGTTGTGCTCGTTGTGGCAATGTACGATGTTTCTGCCGTGTTCTAGTTGTTTTCTCTGTTGGCTCCATTGCATATTTAAATTGGGACTACGGACGTATTCTGGGAGCTTTCTCCCTGTACTGCATTGCATATTTAAATTGGGACTACGGACGTATTCCGGGAGCTTTCCCCCATGTACTGTATTGCATATTTAAATTGGGACTACTAACGTATTCCGGGAGCTTTCCCCCTGTACCCATGACAAATTATGAACTACGGATGAAGTTCCAGTAGATTTATCTTTGAGAGATTATGATCGAAAGATATATATTGAAAAGTATAGTTGAAAAGCATTTATCTTGAGGAAAATTATGTCTGAAGGACTTTTTACTTCAAAGGTATATTTGAAAAGTATTTGTCTTGCAGAAAACGATATGTGAATATATATATATATATATATATATATATATATATATTTATTTATTTATTTATTTATTTATTTATTCGGAGAAAGCATATTTCAAAGGAAGTTTTCTATTTGAAATGATTATATTCAAAGCTTTCAATATAAACTTACGGGTGAAGGTTTGCACTCGAAGTATTTTTTTCCAAAAAAAACACTTGGGGTTGTTGGCTAAGGCCTGACGTGAAAACTGTTGCAGTGCTGAATTATTACTTGTTATTATGGTATTGTGGGTTCCGGTTTTTGGGTTGTGTTCCCATCCCTCCTTCTGTGTATTGTTATGATGTTTCGCTATATTTTACTGTATTTTCCTTCCGCTTGAACTTGTTAGGTGTTAATAACATTGTGTAGTCATTAGATAGATGACATATTCTGTTATTCCCATATTTATGTCTGGTGGATTTATTAGACCAGTGGGTGTTCTGACTAGTCCTCGTCACTACTTCACCGAGGCTAGTCTTGATACATACTAGGCACCGCTGTAGTGTGCTCATTCTACCCTTCTGCACATTTTGTGTGTGCAGATTCGAGGTTTTACATAGCCGGCCGATCGATAGTTAGCAGCGCGGTTGCTGTTGTGGAGACTCAAGGTAAAGCCACTTCAGCGCGGTTTCGGACTCACCTTCTTATATTTGTTATTTATACACTGTTGTATTCATTCCGAACAGTGGTTGTCACACCTCCGTTTTCACTACCCCGGATTAATGAAGGGGTAATAAGAGAGTTTTTCCACTTTAAGTGACATTATTCGATTTTGGGATTTATTTATTTGTTTTCAGAGTCACCACCCGGATTTTTACGGTGTTCCGGGACACCATTTATTTATTAGAAATCCCAAAACCGAGAAATTATGACTCCGTTTAAATTTTCTGTGAACAAGAAATCCGAGTAAGGAATTCTGTTAACCTGGGAGAAGGTGTTAGGCATTCCCGAGTTCCGTGGTTCTAGCACGGTCGCTTAACTATTATTATATTGTCCTAAGTATATGATTATTTACATATTTTAAACCTATTGTGCTTTTTTAAACTTTTTGAACTGCTTTTAATATTTATGGAATTATTCTAGAATACGTCACGATGACGTATACTTGTTGTTTATGTACATGTTGCGAGCCGCGTCACATGAAATGCACCCATGATCCGCGCCACATGAAATGCGCCCATGATCCGCGACATGCTTATTTTTATTATTATTACGAAGTTATGGTCAGGTCACATGAAATGCACACCCGAATGGGATTTACGTACCGTGACCATGCCACAGGAACTATACCCATAGTCACGATAATTTATTAATCGCGCCGGAGGCAAGCTACGAGTGTTTATAAGATTATTTACTCAAACTATTTTGAAATTTTTGTAAGGTCGTGAATAGAGTTGTAATTAGCTCTTTAAATTATTGACAAACTACTATGAATTATTTACAACTTAACGAGTTGACTGCTCAAAAACAAAATGAATTAATCTTCTCTAAGTATGGACAATACCAAAACATGCCACAATGTGACAAAAATAAATCAATAGGATCAAGGCCATACAAATCACTCCAAGCAATTGGCATGACAAATCTCACGTAAACATAAAACCAAGAAACATCATCTGAACAAAATATATTAGTTTTACCAAACTAATGAGGCATATATTTGAAAGCTTTAACAAACAGAAATTATAAATAAATAAAAATTGTCAAATTAACAAACAACTAAACAAGATCTTATAGGCATATAAGCTAATAAAACTTGAAGAAAAGAAGAAAAAAGAGAAAAATAACAAGACAAGAACAAACCTCAAAGACGTAAGCTTTCTTTGATATTGCTAAGGCAAATTTGTACAGAGTATCGGTCTACTAGCAAAGGTAAGACTCCATCAGCAGAACTCGGAACGGAAACTTCGCCGTAAACTTGAACGACGACCTCAAACACCTCTCTTGAAACTCCTTTTCACTCTAGCGGATGGAACCAGTTTTTTACATGATTTTTGGTGACTGTTTTAGGATTGTTTCATGACTGAAGTTTGGGTGTGTTTGGATAGAGTTTAGACAGTTTTGAGGTTGGAATAGGGGTGGAGAAAGGGGAAGCGTCTTGGACTGTTTGCAACTGAACTTTGCAGCTCTTTTTTTAATGTATTTTGGGGGTGTTTTGGGAGTGATTTCGCTGTGTTTCAAGGCTGGTTTTGGGTGTTGAATTAGTTGATTCGTGGAGAGAATATTTGGCCGTAGATGGTGGTGAAGGAGCTGATTTTCATGGCGGAAAAGAGCTGGTCGGAGATGGTGGAAATCCGACGAGGCGACGACAAAACAATAAGTTGGGGGGAGTGGGTTTACGTGGTTGTGCTTTTCATGATTCAAAACGATTTTCAGAGATTTTGGGGAAGAAATCTTGAAGAAGGAGAAAACCCCCGGTGAGGTCTGCGACTGGGATCTTTTCTTTAATTCCACTGAGCCGTTTTTTTCTTCTTCTCATCATCCTCTTTCTCGTCCACCCCCTCTCTCTATTTTGTTTCCTCTTTTATATAATTGTGTGTGTGCTTGGAGAATAAGAAAACGTGTGGTCCCCCAAGTCCATGTGCAGGTTAATTGTGCATTGTGAATTGGAATTGTAGGTAATCACGTGTGATAGGAAAGTTTGCAAAATGGATAGAGATGAATCTTTTGAGTAAGACAATGTTTGTTACTAAATTTTATAATCCATTTGTGCCAAAGAGTGCTTTATTTTCTTTTTGTTTTGTTTTTCTTTTAAAAATGGATAATGAATAAAAGGTAAAATCAACATTCCTACTAATTCAAAATAACCAGGCAAAATTACTATCTAATCTAAACAATATTTATTTGTTAAAAACATCTAACTTAAAAATTACATTAAACTAAATAAAACTATATATATATATTTTAAAACTTTTCCTTCCTCTGCAAAATAAAATTACCACTCTAAAATGCGACTCTTTTTATATGATTTTTAATTTTATCAAATAAACCTATAAAAAAGGTGAAATAAAACTAAAATATTAAGATTAAAATTAAAATCTATTTAAATACTAAAAGTGAGTGAAAAATTAAATATGGTCAAAAATTAGGCGCTCACAACTGCCCCTCTTTGCTTGGGAACATGAAGAGTTTTCAAGCAAAGATAAAGTGAGCCGTGTGACTAATTTTGACCAAATCTTTATTCAAAAATGGAAAAATAAACAAAGGAAGGGTGCAAGCGAGTCCTGGTTTTGGACAGCCTACATATCCCGGGTCATAAGGGAATCAGGTTGCGTGTGGTTCAAGGAGAATGTTGGAGTGATGAGTTCGAGAGTCGAGCGAGGTTCCGTCCAAGGCTCCGATTCATGGTCCTGCTATTACATCAAAATCCAAATGAAAAAGACTAACTAAGCCTATCAGCTACGAGTTACAAGATTCCTATCTACGGGTCTTCTGAAGCTTGATCTTGAGTGTTGGCTGCTTCTTTATACAAACTCCGATCTAAATATTGATGCTTGTTCGTTGTAGGTGTTGGTTAAATCTACTTCAGCTTTTCGGATCAAGGAAGGATATACAGGACGGATGACTTCAATCTCGTCCTGAATAGTCCACGTCTTTCCCGCTTTTTCACTTTGGGGTTCAACTCTTTTCTTTTTCTTCTTTTCTTTTTCTTCTTTTCTTTTATTCTGAATTGAGACGTCTTCTTTTGGTCGTCTCGAATCCATTGTCTTAAAAATGCAATCTGCACAAAATCAAAAAGCAAACGAACAAAATTTTCTGCCCCAGTTTTCACTAGGAAACTTTCGTGAGTTATTGTAAGGAAATCTATACTACTTTATTATTGAAAGCGGGGAAAAGCCGGGAACAATGCACACGGAGTTATTGTAGACTAGGGAGTGGATACCCTATGCCCAAAGGTAAAATCAACTAGGGGTTGGAGACCCTATGATGGAAGAGAATTGACAGGTTATGCTGTCGTCAAGAAAAGATCACCGGGTTATGCCGGTGTCTGGGAATGAGATTCATCGGGTTCTGCCGGCATCAACTAGGGAATGGAGACCCTATGTTGGTATCGAGTTATGTCGGCATCAACTTATGCTGGCATCAACTAGGGAGTGGAGTCCCTATGTTGGAAAATCATCAACTAGGGATTGGAGACCCTATGTTGGAAAATCATCAACTAGGGAGTGTATACCCTATGTCGGCATCAACTAGGGAGTGGAGACCCTATGTTGGAAATGAGATTAGGGAGTGGATACCCTATGTCTAAACGAACATAGAAGGATTTTTGTTTTTTTTTTTAGATTTCAATTTTTTTTTTAACCAATCATTCTTTTAAACAAAATTCCCTAATGCTTATTTTTTGAGGACATAAATAAACTATTTTTTTCTAGAACAAGACTTCTTCTTCTTTTTTTTTTGCTTATTTTTTTAAAATTATCCTAGGAGAAAATTCATCAGACTAGGTCTTTTTTTTTTGGTATCTTAGGAGAAAGATTCATCAGACTAAGATTTTGATCCTTGGAGAAAATTCATCAGACTAGGTCCTTTTTTATTATTATCTTAGGAGAAAGATTCATCAGACTAAGATTTCTGTCCTAGGAAAAAGTTCATCAGGCTAGGTCTTCTATCTTAGGAGAAAGATTCATCAGACTAAGATTTTGATCCTAAGAAAAAATTCATCAGACTAGGTCCTTTTTTATTATTATCTTAGGAGAAAGATTCATCGGACTAAGATTTCGATCCTAGGAGAAAATTCATCAAACTAGGTCCTTTTTTTTGTTATATTAGGAGAAAGATTCATCGGACTAAGATTTTGATCCTAGGAGAAAGTTCATCAAACTAGGTTTTTTTTATCTTAGGAGAAAGAGTCATCAGACTAAGATTCCTGTCCTAGGAGAAAGTTCATCAGACTAGGTCTTCTATCTTTTTGGTATCTTAGGAGAAAGATTCATCAGACTAAGATTTCGATCCTAGGAGAAAATTCATCAGACTAGGTTTTCTATCTTAGGAGAAAAATTCATCAGATTAAGATTTTTATTGGAAGAAAATCCATCAGACTAAGACTTTTTATCCTAGGAGGAAAAAATGTGAGAAACAATGGCAACATTTTATGCACACTAGCAAGACAAATAAAAGCAAAGATTTGAGAAACTTCCTTTTGTCGGCTCTTCTCTTTAGTTCATTCCTTTTTTTCTTTCTCTTTGAACCACTTTCCTTGCACTGCTTTGTTCCTGTTTCAAACAAAGAAAATTTCGTTAGCTTTGAGAGTGGTGGTAGGTTTGTGGCCTTGAGTCCTGAGCAGCTTGGCTTTTGCTCAATCAACTTGAGTCGGCCTCAAGAGACTATTGTTTTGCACCAACTCTGATTGTTTCACACCGAGTGCCATTTGTATTTGTGGCTCAGTCATCCTTATCCCAACAGGAGATCTTTGCTCATGCGACCTTTTCTGATATATTAATTGGCTTCTTGCCTTTTGGAGCAATTTGTCTATCAGAAGGAATCACCAGTAATCTTTTGCTTGTGCCAAGTAGGCTGACAAGAGTCTTTTTGGGGGGGAAACCCTTTTCGTGAACCTCGAGGCATGTTGACTTTAACAACTAAATGTGCTAGCCAAATTTGCTTTGTGCAACTGAAAAGCTGGTAGCATATTTTGAAATCTTTTCTTGCTTGTTTTGACAAGGACTGACTCAGAGTAAAGGACACAATGATGCAAAGACACAAGTATTGACAAGAAATGCCCTTGTCGGGAAGGACAGAAGGGAGAGTTTTTTTTTCACTTTTTTTTTTACGATAACTAGCCTTAATGATTATGACATGCATTTTGGACTTAACGGCCGATCTATCAAACTAATCTAACCTTTCCTTTTACAATTCTCATGATCTTTGAAGTCGGGCTTGTTTATGCCAATTCTTCGCATCAGCTTCAGGACTCACTTTCTACTAGTGGTGCCCTGAGGGGTTTTCACCAACAAGTCTCTCTCATTTATTTATCTCTACTTACCATCGCTTTACAGTGCCCGTGAGGGTTTTCACTAGTAAGGCTCTCTCATTTTTCTATTTTTCTTTTTTTTGTGAGCAACTTGACAGTGTTCTATGTCGTGTGACAACTGTTGCTCATTCCATGCTTTCTTGTGTGAGCAACTGACAGTGTTCTATGTCGCGTGACAACCGTTGCTCATTGCATGCTTCTCTTAGCATTCTTTTTTTTTAAAAGCAAATTATACTACCAGGCTGAGTGCCTAGTAGCTATTTTATTAATAAAATCCAAAACAAAAAAACAAATAATGAAATGTTGTCCTACTAGCTTGGACAGTAAACCATGAAGCTACATAGCACCTAGTATCAAAATTGGATTTTTAAGGCCCAATATTGACATTACATACTGATAGCCGACTAAAAATCTTAAACTTAGAGTAAAATAAATCTAATCTACCTAACACGTGACAATATCTCCAAAAATAAGCTGCTGGCCATTTATGTAACTTGACTTGTGTAGCACTTTTTGCACAACAGCCCCTGATTCCTCTTGAACGACTTGCATACGTAGCCAATTTTAATTTAGTTTCGAGTTTGCATGCATATCCACTCAGATGGACACCCTTAACAATACATAAGTCTTGCCTGATCTGGCCCAATTCATGAGCCCATTTCCTAATTCCGTATAAACCGGCCCAGTTTGAAATTCCATTATAGTTGTAATAACCCAGTTCATATGTCATTTCCTTTGTCTTCACACTCAGAAGCTTCCAGACGCCATTTCCTATTCTCTCACTCTTTTGCCATTTCTTCTTCTTCTTCGCGACTGTGGCGATTCCAGTCCATTGAGTCCTCGTTCTGGGCTCGATACAGTCCCTTTTGTTGATTATTAGCTTTTTCCATGTCCTCACCTCGTTGATTTTTCATCTTTCCTCACTTACTTGTCGTAGCTGCTCGATTGCCATGGCTGTGACGAATCCATTCAGTAGGGCTGGTGAGTACATCAATCTGAGCTTATTTCGTCCATCTCTTTTCAATCTTAGCTTTTTCCTTTTCCTTACTGGACTGATTTTACCTGTTCGTTCATTCATTTGACCTAGCTTCATCTCCTCGATTTCCATAGCTATATCTGTTTCAGAACCATGCGGATGAGCTGATAAGTACCTTAATCTGAGCTTATCTATTTCTTTTGTGCTGTGTCTTGGTTTTTCCCCCTTTTTTCTGATGTGTTTCCTGAAATTTTTGTGCAGGTAAAGCTCGGTGTCGACTCTACTGATCCTGCATTGTGCCTTTGCATTTGTGAATTCCGAGCTTCAGGTACTACTCCATTCTCAAAGTTTTGTTTTTTCCATTTCACTTGACTGAAGTCTATTGTTTGACTCCTACTTGTGTTTTCCTTCCATCTGCATGTCACCTTTTCTCCCCCTATAGTTTGGTTACTTGGTAGCACCACTCTTAGGGATTGTAGTTGGAGACAGTTTATGATTTCTGCTTTGGTACCTGCAAAAAGGAAGCCATGGTTAGTGTAAAGAGGGACCTTCATGTACTCCTCCTTATTTGTTTGTACATGAAGGTCAAAAATTTGTTTGCTGCTTGTATTGCTCCTTTCCCCTTTCAGTACTGATCCCTCTTCTCTATCCCCTTTCTTCTCCTTGTTATTGACTGATTTCCTTGTATCTACCTTATAGCATTTTGTTTTAGCTTTTTGCCTACTTCAATTAGACATTCTAGGCAATAGTATATTTGTGTTTTTTGTTTCCTTTTCCCTCGCTTGTCTCCACCTTTTCCCCCATCTAATATTTATGCTCTTAACTTGATATCTGCTTTCCTTATCCTGTTTTGTGTGTTCCTGTGATCCTGCCTGTCTTCTTGTATGCCAACCCCTACCGTTACTACTTCTACTCTGCATTTTCCAGCTCCTACATTCTTGCTTTATAATTCTGTGCTGCCCATTTCTATTAGACATTCTGGGAAGCTTGTTAAGTGTCTTCAAACCAGTCATCTTCTGTATCCATATTGCACCTCCCCACCTATTCCCCTTATGTTTTCTTTGTTGTGTATATTTTTGCCCATTTCGTTTTGACATTCTGGGCAATTTGTTAGGTGTATTACAACCTATCATCCTCTGTTTCCATAGTGCACCTCTCCCTCTAATCCCCTTATGTCTTCTTAACTTCCATGCTTGTGAATACTGCTGATTTTTAATGCTGGACCTGGCCAATTTTGTTGTGAGCCCAAGTATAATATCTACCCCTTTCTTACCTTCGTAGATTGGCTCCAACAAATTTGCCCAGTATCCTTTTGTTTTGTTCAGCTGTCCAGTAACCCTCTCCTGCTCAATTCGATTAGACTTTCTGAGCATTATAGGATTATGTACTGTCCTCTTTTGATGTCTCCATGCTATCAAGTAGTTGTCTAGTCCCTCAGTCCCTCCCTTGGAATGAATGTAAAACATTAATACCACCAATAGGAGTTTCCTTATGACATAGGACAACCACTCAACTTTGGTACTTGCAAAAAAGCAAACAATGTTAGTAAAACCTTGTGTTACCATGCTCTCCCCTTTACTGGTTTGAACATGAAGTATCCTCCTGTCCCCCATTACTCCTTCTGCATGTCTTCATCTGTGTCATCAATCCCTTGCTACTCTTACTCTTAGATATGGGCTTTGTCCCTTGTCATCATTAAGTATTTTTCTGCCCATTGTGTCCAAGCCCCAAAACCCCTGGCACTCTATAGTTCCATGATCCAATGCATAATTAGCCAGGTGGTCTGCCAACCTGTTGCCTTCTCTATAGATGTGTGTTACTCTAAGGCTGCACCCCTCTTTAAGTCTCCAAATTTCCTCCATTTGATGAACTATGTTCCAAGGAGGTTCCCAGACTCTTTCCACCACATTTTTAATGAGCAGTGAGTCAGTCTGTAACCAAATTAGATTGTAGTCCATCTCCCTGCACATTCTCAAAGCCTCCATAATAGCTAATGCCTCAGCTTCATTATTTGATCCCTCATTAATCTCACTTCCACTAGCATATATAAGGTCTCCCCTTTCATCTCTCAAACTGAATCCAATAGAACTTCTTCCAGGATTACCTCTGCAAGCCCCATCTGTATTCACTTTTATCCACCCTTCCTCTGGTAGTTCCCATAGCACCTTCTCAAACTTCAGTCTTGGTGTGTATTTCTGCAGTAATATCAGAATGTCATGCCACCTATGAGGAACCCTTAACCCAGGTTTCCTTAGTTGCACTAGTTCCTGGATTGTTGTTGTAACCTGATAGATCACTCTATTTAGTGACACAACATCTCCATATTTCCAACTATTTCTCCTCTTCCAAAGTTCCCACACAATGCAAGATGGAAGAGCTTGCATAATTGGCTTCATTCTTGGTAAAACTTGGGTTGTCCAGCATTTGGTAATTGCCTGATGCAGATTAAGTCCTTCTAACCTTATACCTGCCCTAGATAGAAAGTATTTCCACACTGTTGAGGCTGCATTTGAGGTGAAAAACAAATGTCCCAAAGTCTCTTCAGTTGGCTGTGCACAGCACCAACATCTGGAGGGCATAAAGTACCCCAGCCTTCTCATAAAATCATCCAAAGGTAGCTTTGCCTTCCAAACTTTCCACATAAAAAAGGAAATTTTGAAAGGTAGCTCTTTGACCCAAATCATTCTATATGCCTCCCTCTGATGCTTCCTTCTTCTAATGTATTCCCATGCTGATTTTACTGAAAATTGCCCTCTACTTTCTAGCATCCAATAGGGTGTATCCAGAAGTGTTTGCAATTCTGGTACATGAACATTGTCAATTATATGCCTAGCTAAGTCATCTGGCAACAACTCTAATAACCTATCTTGTCTCCAAGCACCTTGTTCTACCAACTCATAGACATTCTGTACTTCTTCATCAATGGCAAAATCCTGTGGTACTAGAAAATATAGTGCTCCCAACCCTGTCCAATTGTCAAACCAAAAAAGGGCTGACCCCATTCTTGGTTTCCATAGTATCTGGTGCTCTATCAAGTCTCTACATTCAAGCATTTTCCTCCAGACATGTGAACCATATCTCCAGGGCACCACTACTGCATTAAGCTTTTTGCAATACTTTTGGCTCATGAAGGCGCTCCATAGGCTAGGCTTAGTCCTGAAGTTCCACCAAAGCTTGCAAAATAGTGCATTAGCCACATCATGCAATGATCTGAACCCAATACCCCCCTCTTCTGTTGGCATGCATAAGGTAGTCCATGATGCCCAATGTCTTGTGTTCCCTCCTATGTCGCTGCACCAAAAGAACTTAGCAAAGATTTTATGCAGCCTATTAATTACATTCTTAGGGGGATTCACAGCAGATAATAAGTGGATTGGCATAGATTGTAATACATTAGCAATCAGGACAGCCCTACCCCCAATGGATAACAATTTGCCTTTCCAGGACTGTAGCTTGTCCATCACCTTTTTCATTAGATCTTGATAATAGTCCATTTTTCTTCTAGCATAGAAGATAGGGCAGCCTAGGTATGTGAAAGGAAATTCCTTACTCCCTATGCCTGTAATCCTCTCCACCTTCCTTACTACCTCCACATTAGTAAAGTGATGCATATAGATAGCTGGCTTAGCTTTATTAACCAGCTGCCCTGATGTTGCTTCATAGGAATGTAGGACTTGCATAATTAATCTCAGTGACCTTGGGTTAGAAGAGGAAAAGACTATAGTATCATCTGCATATGCCAAATGATTGATTTTTGGGCTCCACTTTGGCAGCCCAAATCCATGAAATCTCCTGTCCTGATGCAATACATTGAGGCCTCTTGATAGTGCTTTTGCTGCAACTATGAATAGGGTTGGTGATAGTGGGTCACCCTGCTTCACCCCCCTAGTTGACTTGAAAAATCCATGTGTCTGGCCATTAACAAGAATTGAGTACCAATTATTCCCAACCAAATCAAAAATCAGCCCAATGAAACTTTCAGCAAAGCCTAGCTTCCTTAGCATTTTGGTTAGGAACAACCAGGACAATCTATCATATGCTTTGGCCATGTCCAGCTTTATCACCACATTAGCTCCAAATCTAGTTCTCAATCTGATATCAGTTATGATTTCCTGTGTAAGTAGTACATTTTCAACTATGCTCCTTCCCTTCACAAATCCTGCTTGTTCTTCTGAAATTAGAGTTGGCAACAGTTCCACCATTCTTTCATGAATCACTCTGGAAAATATTTTGTTGACAAAGTTGCTAAGGCTAATTGGCCTCAAATCTGCAAAGGTACTGATCTCCTTTTTCTTAGGCAATAACACCAAATTTGTGTGAGTCACATACTTTGGTAGTTGCTGCCCACAGAAAAAGGCTTTAACCATAGCTACCACATCTTCTCCAATTATATCCTAACAAGTATGATAGAAAGCTCCTGTAAAACCATCTGGCCCACCTGCTGAATCTGCATTTAGTCCCATCACAACCTGTTTTACTTCTTCTGTGGTAGGCATATCCATTAGTTTCTCATTCTGCTCCAAATTAACCATAGAAGGCATATTGTCTAGGATACTAAAATCAGTAGGAATCACAGTATCTGTGAACTGATCTTTATAGAATTTTATAGCCTCCTCTGCAATCAGTTTGTCTCCTCTATCTAGTTATCCCCACTGTCTTTTATCCTAGTCAGCTTTAACCTCTTCCTTCTTCCATTAACTTGTGCATGGATTGAACCACTTCATACAAGATTTTTGTCTCCAAAATTGCTCCTCAATTGCTAGGTATTTGATCATCTCAGCTTGCACCTTTTGTAATCTGATTCTGTTCATTTGAGTTGGCCTCTCCTCAAACTATCTTTCATGCATCAGTACCAATTCCTCAAGACTGGCTATTTTCTGAAAGATATCTCCATAGGTTGCTTTACTCCAGATGGACAAGGCCCTTTTCACTTTCTTTAATTTAAAGTTAAAAAGAGTGAAAGGATTAGCCATGAAATCAGCATTCCAGTTCTCCCTAATCACATCCCTGAATGTTTCATGTTTGATCCAAAAATTGAGGAATTTAAAAGGTTTGATAATTGGGGCTACTTCTATCTCACACTTCAACAACATTGGGCAATGATCAGACCCAATCTTGGAGAGATGTGTGACTTCCAGCCCTGGGATTGTGGCTTGCAATTCTGCATTCCCAAAGCACCTATCTAACCTTTTAAAAATGCAATCTTCCTCCGACCTACCATTCCACCATGTATAGATACTCCCCTTGAATCCCAAATCAGTTAGGTTGCTTGTGTTCATGCAATGCCTGAAGTCATCTACCTCATTGATGTGCACTGGTAGACCTCCATATTTTTCTTCTTCATCCCAGATGACATTGAAGTCACCCCCCACTAGCCATGGTGTAGTCATGTCCCTGGACATTGCATATAGTGAATCAAATAGTTCAATCCTCTCAATTGCATCACATTTAGCATATACTAGTGTCAACATTAGTTCAATGTGAGTTTCTGTATGGTATAGCTTTAAGGTCATCTGTTGCACCAAGTCATACACAATTGTTACTTCAAACACCTCATCAATAAAAGCCCAGATTTTATTAGATACATTTGCAACAGCTTGACTCAAGCCTATTCTTCTCCTGTACCTTTCTAACTTGTTTTTCCTGTCCTATTCTTAGCATTCTTAAAGCCATATCGGGAGGTCTTTATTTGAAAGATTTTTGGATAGGGTTGGAAAGAAGGGTCAGCATGAAGGCTTAAAGTAGACTTAAAATGAGGGGTTATAGACTTACAACTCTTGGAACCGACTGTTTTAAAAGTGAAATAAAATTTCTGCCCCAGTTTTAGCTACTGGGGATGTTTTATGGATTTTTTTTTACTCTTATTTCGTTGGACCGAACCGTGTATGGCTGCCTACGTATCTTTTTTTAAGGAATCAGGTCTAACGTAAATCAAATATCTGACCCAACTATTTTTTTTCATTTTTCTTTCTTTCTCTTTTTTTTCCAAAACAAACTGCCCCAACTTCCTCTATTTTTTTAGGGCATAGATCTCTAACTATTCTTTTTCTCTTTTCTCTTTTTTCCAAAATAAATTGCCCCAACTTTTATTTTCTGAGGGCATGGACTTTGACTGTTCTTTCCTTCTCTCTCTTTTTCATTTGAACTTTCTAAGAGTTGCCCCAGTTTATACTCTTGGGGCATGAATTTGTTTTTTCATTTTCATTTTTTACATTTTCACTTTTTTTTGGACTTTTGACTCTAAACTTGATTCCAAAAGAGGGTGGTCAAAGAAAATAACACAGGCTCAAAAGGAGTAACAAAGGGTATAAAGTATTTGGATAGTAGAAAAAGGGCCTCCTAGCCTCGAGAATGCCAATCATGTAAGCCCTTCAAAATCATGACATTGATGGACATGTTGCTTTCTGGGTCCTTTTTTAGTGTAAAGTTGTTTGAGCAATACTTTCCTCGCAGTGAATGATCCTTGTCAATTTGGATGACTTTTTCTTGGGTTTTTTCTTGATGTAGGAGATGTATTTTACCACTAAACTGACACATTTCAAGTTGTCTGGAATACACCTTCTTTTGAAAACACTTTTTATCTTTTAGTGCTAAACAAACTTCAACCCGTCTTATCATCCTTAAGCCCGATCTTCTCATTGATTCAAAAAGCGAAGATCCTTAATTTCCATGAGCATGACTACTTTGGTTCCATATAAACTTGGCTCATGCTTATTTTCCAAATGTTTCATGTCTCTATTCATTTACAAAAATGTCTCTTTCTCACTTACCTCATTCAAGCTTAAATCAATTTTCTAAGACCTGGCCAAAATTCTCGCATGCATGTCATGTCACTAGAACTAGCGTGAAAAGAACTATGCACAAAATGGACACAAAACGAGTGACTGTTTTTTCTTTTTGCTTTGCTTTTTTTGAATAAAGGATAGAAAGGTCCGATGACACAAAAAGTAGAAGAAAAGACGACAAAATAAGCTACCATGGCTAAAAGAAGAGTGACTTTCCAGTTGCTAAGCGACATCTTAGCCACAAAGTTGCACATTATCACTACTATGGAATTCCACCATTTTTATTGTTATGGATTAAACAATCAAATTTTTACTTTTGATCAAACTGTTCCCCATATTGACTGTCGAATTTCAGGATTGACAACATGAAAATATTCGCGGTAACTAATTTGTCAAAGAACTTGGACGACTTCTCGTGTCTCCCCATCATCAAATCATCCCGAGCAGGCCATGTTCTATTGCTCAAATCCGGTAGAGTCAACCCCACATTTGCCTCCATTTTTAATTTTCACTGCCAACTTGCCTATTTGCGTTTTCGTGACTTTGGATCAACGACAGTGGTGCTTGTTCCATTGCAAACAACCAAACCGACCACCTTTAATTGACTTTTATTTCAAAAAAAATAAGCATGTTAGAATAATCACTCTTCTTTTTTTCTTTTCTCTTAATTTTTCGCTCTTTGTTTTTCTCAATTATTTTTGTCACTCTTTTTTTTTATTCTCTCTCCTCTCTTTTTTCTACTTTCTTTTTTTCTCTCTCTCTTTTTAATTTTTTTTTGCCATGATCGAATCCGATGAGGATTGCCTACGTATCATGACACCGCATGAATCAGATCTTGCGTAGTTCGGGAAGATTGAGAATAAAGTAAATAACCTGACTCTTTTTGTTGAATTTTGTATTTTTTTCGAAATAAAGACTTAAGAGGAAGAAAGAAAATATTTTTCGGATTTAGATTTGTTTTGTTTTTTGGAATTTCGAAAAAAAAAATTCTAAATAAGAAAGGAAATATTTTTTGATTTATGGACTTTTATTTTGAATTTATGAAAGAAATACCTCTAAAGAAAAAGGAAAATATTTTTGAATCTTGAATTTTCTTTTCAATTTTTTGCAAGAAGAATGAACATATTTTTGAATTTTGAGAGGAAATTAAAAGAAAATATTTTTGTATTTTTTTTAAATTACAAAAGGAAGTAAACGAAATATTTTTTTTGGGTTTTTTTTAATTATCTGGGCCTAAAAGAAAGACTTTCTACAGAAGAAAGTAAAAATACTTTTTTTGGTTTTGTTTGAAAATTATGAAAAATAAAAAGGCAGAAAACATTTTTTGGGAGTTTAATTTGATTTGTCTTCTTTCCTTGTCAATGAAAGATTTCTACGAAGAATTTTTTTATAAAAATTGGGTTTTAAAAAAAAGCTTCTTATTACTTTATTTGAGATTTTCTATAAAAAACTTCTAACGAAGGAGCTAAAGAAAAATATTTTTGGATTTTTGTAAAAATAGGGGCCGGAACCGATGAGGTTTGCCTACGTATCTCACATCCAGTGAGAATCAGACCAGCGTAGTTCTGCCAATTTTGACGGAACCGGGGAAACATGATATTAACTTATTTTTTTTTTTTTTTGAAATACATTTTCTCTTTCTCCATCTTTCAAAACTTTTGGCAGATTTTCGTGACATTTTCAAGTATCAGGGTTTTCAAAATCGGATAAAATTTCTATTCCATTTCACTCTTGGTTTTCCCGTTATTTTTCTATATCCGGTCAACAAATAAGTCGAAACAAAATATTGTACACATAGCAGGTACGATGCATCAGAATGGTCTTTTATTTCGGTTTCACCTGTCCTAGACGGACCCAACCCCTGTGTTGAGTCCCCTAAGTCAAATGCACGTGATGCAAACAAACGCATTTACTAGGGATCCGGCATGAGGCTATGTTATACTAGGTTTATATCCTGGGATTTTGTTCTAGACAAGTCTTACCCAAGCGGACAGCTGGAGCCGAAGTCGGGGCAGCGTACCAGGAATACAAAAGCTTCACCGGCTTTGCAACTTGTTCGTACCTCGAAAATTTGGATGACTCTAACAGAAAAGAAGTCACACGAAGTGCACACTTCCCAGATGATTTAGAAGACACAGAGAGAAAAAGGGTTTCAACACAGTTTATATGCAGTTCAGATAATATTAAAGCGGTAAATGCGGCAATTAGCACATCAGGTTTAAAGACGTAAAATCAGATAATGAAAGCCAAAATATAAAAGTTATACAAGCTCGAATTCTTGAACCCTGAACCAGAGATTCTGGGTTCCAGAAAAAATCTACAGCAGAGTCGCCAGAGCTGTCACACCTCCTTTTTCACTACCCCGGATTAATGAAGGGGTAATAAGGGAGTTTTTCCACTTTAAGTGACATTATTCGATTTTGGGATTTATTTATTTGTTTTTAGAGTCGCCACCCGGATTCTTACGGTGTTCCGGGATACCATTTATTTATTAGAAATACCAAAATCGAGGAATTTTGACTCCGTTTAAATTGTTTGTGAACCAGAAATCTGAGTAAGGAATTCTGTTAACCCGGGAGAAGGTGTTTGGCATTCGCGAGTTCCCTGATTCTAGCACGGTCGCTTAACTATTATTATTTTGGCCTAAGTATATGATTTTTTATATATTTTAAACCTATTGTGCTTTTTTTAACTTTTTGAACCGCTTTTAATATTTATGAAATTATTCTAGAACAAGTCACGATGGCGTACACTTGTTGTTTATGTACATGTTGCGAACCGCGCCACATGAAATGCACTCATGATCCCCGACATGCTTATTTTTATTATTATTATGAAGTTATGGTAAGGTCACATAAAATGCACACCTGAATGGGGTTTACGTATTGTGACCATGCCACAAGAACTGTACCCATAGCCACGATAATTTATTAATCGCGCCAGAGGCAAGCTACGAGTGTTTATAAGATTGTTTACTCAAACTAATTTGAAATTGTTGTAAGGTCGTGAATAGAGTTGTAATTAGCTCTTTAAATTATTGACAAACTACTATGAATTATTTACAACTTAACGAGTTGACTGCTAAAAAACAAAATGAATTAATCTTCTCTAAGTATGAACAATACCAAAACATGCGACAATGTGACAAAAATAAAGCAATAGGATCAAGGCCACACAAATCACGCCAAACAATTGGCATGACATTTCTCACGTAAACATAAAACCAAGAAACATCATCCGAAAAAAATATATTAGTTTTACCAAACTTATGAGGCCTATATTTGAAAGCTTTAACAAACAGAAATTATAAAAAAAAAATTGTCAAATTAACAAACAACTAAACAAGATCTTATAGGCATATAAGCTAATAAAACTTGAAGAAAAGAAGAAGAAAAAGGAGAAAAATAACAAGACAAGAACAAACCTCAAAGCAGTAAGCTTTCTTTGATATTGCTAAGGAAAATTTATACAGAGTATCGATCTACTAGAAAAGGTAAGACTCCATCAGCAGAACTCGGAACGGAAACTTCGCCGTAAACTTGAACGACGACCTCGAACACCTCTCTCGAAACTCCTTTTCACTCTAGCGGATGGAACCAGTTTTTTACATGATTTTTGGTGACTGCTTTAGGATTGTTTCATGACTGAAGTTTGGGTGTGTTTGGCTAGAGTTTAGACAGTTTTGAGGTTGGAATAGGGGTGGAGAAAGGGGAAGCGTCTTGGACTATTTGCAACTGATTTTTGCAGCTCTTTTTTAATGTATTTTGGGGGTGTTTTGGGAGTGATTTCACTGTGTTTCAAGGCTGGTTTTGGGTGTTGAATGAGCTGATTCGTGGAGAGAAAAGTTGGCCGTAGATGGTGGTGAAGGAGCTGATTTTCATGGCGAGAAAGAGCTGGTCGGAGATGGTGGAAATCCGACGAGGCGACGGTGAAACAATAAGTTGGGGGGAGTGGGTTTACGTGGTTGTGCTTTTCATGATTCAAAACGATTTTCAGAGATTTTGGGAAAGAAAGCTTGAAGAACGAGAAAACCCCCGGTGAGGTCTGCGACTGGGATCTTTTCTGTAATTCCACTGAGGCGTTTTTTTTTCTTCTCGTCACCCTCTTTCTCGTCCATCCCCCCCTCTCTATTCTGTTTCCTCTTTTATATAATTGTGTGTGTGCTTGGACAATAAGAAAACGTGTGGTCCCCCCAGTCCATGTACAGGTTAATTGTGCACTGTGAATTGGAATTGTAGGTAATCACGTGTGATAGGAAAGTTTGCAAAATGGATAGAGAGGAATCTTTTGAGTAAGACAAAGTTTGTTACTAAATTTTATAATCTATTTGTGCCAAAGAGTGCTTTATTTTCTTTTTGTTTTGTTTTTCTTTTAAAAATGGGTAATGAGTAAAAGGTAAAATCAACATTCCTACTAACTCAAAATAACAAGGCAAAATTACTACCTAATCTGTGACAACCCAAATCCCAATTCAGGCCGCGATGGCACCCAACAACGGGGTTAGGCAAGCCGACATAACTTTCACTAAGTGATACCCTTCCCACTCCATCAAACAAGTCCATGGTTACCCATTTATAATAACTAATATGATACTAGCCTTGAGTGAAGGTAAAGTCATAGTAGATACAAAGCTGAAATAAAACATACACATAGATATACATCCCAAAACCCCAAAAATGTCATAGTAGATACAAAGCTGAAATAAAACATACACATAGATATACATCCCAAAACCCCAAAAATATATACCGCGTGTGTGCCAGGAACTAGTGTCATGTGTGTCTCAGGCAACTACTGAATATACAATGACTACAACATATATATATATACAAGGTCTCAGTCTGAATGAAATAGACAGAGAGCATAACAAAAGAAACTCTAGGGTGCTACTAGGAAGTCGCCAGGAAGCAGCTCACCGTGAAGTATGATCACGCTATCAATATCTGGCACCGGCCTGAAAATTAGATGGACCAGCCTCCGAACCTGCACAGTCAAGTACAGAAAAGGAAAGAAAGTGCAGCATGAGTACATATATATAAATATGTACCCAGTGAATATCCCGTCTAATCTCGAAGAAGTAGTGACAAGAGGTCGACTCGATACTCACTAAGGTCCAACAGTCGTAAAGTAAGCAAGATGTAAAGAAAATTGTAGGCAAGTAAAACAAATTATCAAGTACATCAATACCCGGCATCAAAGAACAATCTCAAATCAAACAAGTTTGATATCCGCCATGGCGTACGGACCGATCCACCCTGGTAGCCTCAATCTCGCCATGGCGTACGGCCCGATCCTACCCTGGTAGTCTTAATCTCGCCGTGGCGTACGACCCGATCCCACCCTGGTAGTCTCAATCCTGTCGTGGCGTACGACCCGATCCCACCTTGGTAGTCTCCATCTCGCCGTGGCGTACGGCCTGATCCCACCCTGGTAGTCTCAATCTCGCCGTGGTGTACGGCCCGATCCCACCCTGGTAGTCTCAATCTCGTCGTGGCGTACTACCCGATCCCATAATATAATCAGTCATCACTCAGCCGTGGTGTACGACCTGATCCCATAATATAATCAATCATCACTCTGCCGTGGCGTATGACCCGATTCTATATTATAATCAATCATCACTCTGCCGTGGCGTACGGCCCGATCCCATAATATAATCAATCATCACTCTGCTGTGGCGTACGGCCCGATCCCATAATATAATCAATCATCACTCTGTTGTGGCGTACGGCCCGATCCCATAATATAATCAATCAT
>ML293846.1:55300-66602 GCA_005239495.1 Nicotiana undulata | reverse complement strand
TTCCCATATCCCATATACATATATTTACATATATATGCGTATATAACGCCATCTGGTCATGGGCCAATACACATGTATGAAAAGTATAAAAAGTACGTAACAATCTCAATATTCCTTCCGGATAAACTTTTCCAACTACGTATTATTCTAAGACCCTTGAATAGAAAATAATAATAATTCTGATGGGGAATCAAAAATATAGACATCGTTACTATTTCTATGAATAGAGTAATTTATAGAAACTGCGTATTTGTTCGTTTCTTCAGTATAATTTGGACCATGCCAAAAGAAAGAAGGGAGGGCCTTAACATACCTGGAGTAGAGAAAAATTCGTATAATATTCTTTGTAGGAGAATTTAACTGCAAGAATCTCGTTGATAATATCCTTGTTAGAGCTTGAATTGTCAAGGTTTCTAACGTTCTGATTGTGACTTGTTTTCAAGATATGAGAAAGGAAGCTTTGAAATGGCTAACGTTTTTGGATTGCCAAATTCTAATGTCTTTGAATTGTAAAGAGTTTCCAAGGTTCTGATGGTAAGACTTGCATAATCTTTGAATTGTAAAGAGTTTCTAAGGTTCTGATGGTAAGAATTTTATAATAATTATAAGAAATGTAGTGTCCCTTTTTTTTTGGCTAACTTAGTTTCCACCTATCAAAATGGCTAAAGAGTCATCTGCCTTAGGTCGTGGCCAGTTGCCACGTTTTTGGATGGTGGGGTGAGAATTATTAATCTTTATCCACTTATTAGGTAATTAGGTAATGTCCCATTACCCGATAATTAATCAATTACCCGCATAATGAAGAATTATCTCAAATTACTTGAAAATACTATTCATTTTCACTACACTTTATACGTCATACTATCACAGTCATATGGTACCTTGTATGGTACTAGTCCATAATTATCGGGTATTATCGCTCGACCCGTATTTTATACCATATCCGCAACCTTCAACGAAACTCGTTTTCTTTAATTCGTATACACTTTATCCTTCATGACACTTACTTATCGTTTGTTATAAATAGCATAAATACGTTAACCTCAAGATAATCTTATCCCCAAGTCTACGTCAATTAACTGAAGACGAAACTTTTAACGTACGAAAACGCGAGATGTAACATCCTTCCCCCCTTAGAAACATTCGTCCTCGAATGTTTTAACTCACTAGGATCTATATAACCTTGGTAGAGTCGCCCTTGTAACAATGTTACTACCAACTCTTCTTGTATAAACCCGGTAATTTAATGCCGTATAGGACCACAATCATTAATAACGACGATGGCCTCACATGACAAATAACAATAGCTAGCACAACAATTCGTACACGCACCTTGAGGTTATGACGTCTCAGTCAGACCCTTCTCTGGAAGAGGAAATAGGTAGGGATATCTAGACTTCATGTCTGCCTCGGCCTCCTAAGTCATTTCTTCCACATTGTTGTTCCTCCAAAGTACTTTCACGGAGGCTACCTCCTTATTCCGTAGCTTGCGGATTTGTCGATCTAGGATGGCAACAGGAATTTCCTCATATGACAAGTCCTCTGTAATCTGTACATCATCCGTGGGCACCACTCGGGTAGGATCGGCAATGCACTTCCGTAACATAGATACGTGAAAAACTGGATGGACATACTCCAACTTTGAGGGCAATTCTAACTCATAAGCTACTTGGCCAACTCACCGAATGATCCTGTAAGGCCCAATATATCGTGGGCTAAGTTTTCCTTTCTTGCCAAACCTCATCACACCCTTCATAGGTGACACTTTTAAGAATACCCAGTCATCAACCCCGAACTCTAAATATCGTTGCCGCACATCTGAATATGACTTCTGACGACTCTGAGCTGTCAATAGTCAATCTCGGATAAGCTTTACTTTTTCTATGGCTTGCTGAACCAGGTCTGGCCCATGTAATCCAGATTCTCCAACATCGAACCACCCTATAGGCGACCTACACTTCCGTCTGTAAAGAACTTCGTATGGAGCCATCTGAACGCTGGAATGGTAGCTATTATTATACGTGAACTCAATAAGCGGCAGATGATCATTCCAGCTAACTTTGAAGTCTATTACACAAGCTCGCAGCATATCCTTTAGTGTTTGAATAGTACGCTCAGCCTGTCCGTTTGTCTGGGGATGAAATGTTGTACTAAGACTTACTTGAGTCCCCAATCCCTTTTGGAAGGACCTCCAGAAGTTAGCTGTAAATTGAGCTCCTCTATCCGAGATAATAGATACAGGAACACCATGCAGTCGTACTATCTCCTTGATATAAAGTCTCGCATAATCTTCTGAGGAATATGTAGTTCTATCGGGCAGAAAATGGGCTGACTTTGTGAGCCTATCAACAATCACCCATATCGAATCGAACTTACGCTGGGTACGAGGTAAGCCTACAATGAAGTCCATTTTGATTATCTTCCATTTCCAAGTCGAAATCTTCATAGCCTGCAAAAATCCACCGGGTTTTTGATGTTCAATCTTAACCTGCTGACAGTTAGGACACTGAGCAACAAATTTTGCTATATCCTTTTTCATTCCGTCCCACCAATATATTTCCCTTATGTCATGATACATCTTTGTTGCTCCTGGATTGATAGAATAACGAGAATAGTGTGTTTCTCCCATAACCAGCCGAGGCAGCCCTGAAACATTAGGCACACACAATCGCCCTTGATATTTGAGGACTCGATCTTCTGAAATTTCAAATGGTGTATTCTCCTTCTGAAGGATGGTGTCCCTATAACTAACTAACACATGATCCTCGTATTGGCGTTACTTTACTTCAGTTACTAAATAGGATGTTGTCGTATCTTGAGTAGTAATTCCAATATCACCTGAATCCAGTAAACGAACTCCAAGACTAGCTAGCTGATGAACCTCACGAGCTATTCCCCTCTTTTCTGGCTGCCAATACGACAGGCTACCCTGTCACGACCCAAACTGGAGGATCATGACTGGTACCCGGGCCATACCTGCCGAGCACCAACGTACATTCTATTTAATCCTCTTATTATCTTTAAGGGCTGACGAGATCAATATAAGGGGTAGATAGGGATTATGAATGCCAAACAATGAAAGATAATGGAATGAACATGCATAACATGGGATAACAAGACTTCCAAGAAACTATATATAAGTTAGGAGCTACCACGCTTCCATGAAAGACTATACAACAAAAATCATCTGACAAGGCATACCAAACTATACATAAGCCGACACCTGTCTATGAGCCTCTAAAGGAGCATAAGTAATGCAACATAGTCGGAACAGGGCTCCGACATACCCATAATATCTATAACAAAAATGCATACCAAGACCACGGCAAGTCCGGAGAAGGGAGCTCGCCTATAACCGCTGAACTGGAAAGCCTACTGTGGTGGGGAAACTACGTCTACTTGTCTATCGGGACCTGCAGCACGACATGCAGCGTCCAAAAATAAAAAGGACGTCAGTACGAATAATGTATTGAGTATGTAAGGCTGATCAATATAAATATGAACAATAATGTAAAGAGAGGTAGAGAAGATACAACCTGTAACATCTGAGTGCTTCTAAGAGACAGTAACATGAAATGCATGATACATATATATACATAATCTTTTAAAACATCCGCCTCTGTGGGCATCATCATCATCATAGAACATTCGCCTCTGTGGGCATCATCATTATCATATCATACCCGGCCTCAAATAGGACTCGGTAAACCCAACTGATCAGTGGTTTCACAATAGGTTCCATACTCGATCGACTATAGCGCGACTCGGTAGAGTAAAACNCCTTGTATATACTACCCCAATCTCAAGCTATGCAATTGTCACGACTCCTTAGTCTACAATAAGAGAAACAACACTATTGTTATCATTTAAGCGTCATAACTATTGTGTATCAACCACAACCTATTTTACGATGAAACGGACAGAACCTCCCCTATATATATGACTTCACACAAGTCAAAACAATCACCAAACAGCCCAAACAACACCAATAATAATAAAATTGAGCCTCCCAAATCAGTCCATACACAACCTAATAACTTCATACATAAGACGACCACCGTAGTCGTGTCAAACGACCCGGAAATGTTACGACGAACGACCAGCCCACAATCCTACATCTATATGGTGTTTCTCCACACCCTTCCTCCTCCAAAACTCCACAATACAGTAGTAAAACACGCAGCCCAACATCAACACAAAACAGTCCGCAAAACAGTCCGCTACAAGTGAATAACTCGAACTCACGGCTTCCGATCACCGTCCCGTGAGTTCTTACAAGTATAAAACGAATTACCATGAATTTAAAGCATAAAAATGGATTAAATAGAGAAGTAAACTCACCTTAATTGTTGGATAACTCAGCCCTTATCTTGGTTCTTAAAACTCTAGGGTTTACCCCCAATTTGAACTTGAAAGAGAGGGAAAATCAATTAGGGTTTGTGGATAATTTTTGGGAGGAAGTTTGCAGGGGTTTAGGTCTGGTTATTTATGAAATATAATGGGTGATATATATCAGGAGATAATCCTTTTAATGGGCTCTTTGGCTGACCCGAAATTGCCTCTTTTTGGGCTATCATTTAACCAAGTAGGTGACCCACCTACTTGTCACCTAGCAGCTTGTGCAGTCTCGCGAAAAAGTCTATATCTCTCTACTCCGATGTCGTATTGATAAACGGTTTAATGCGTTGGAAACTATACTCATATATATGTAATTTGGTGGGTATATCACCCTGTAATTCCTAGTAGATTGGGAGAAAAACGTAATAACATTTGACCTAAAGTTTAAGTAAAACTATGAATCTAAGTTGCGACAACTCTTGTCGACTTTTGTTTCATAACTTGTTTGACTTCAAGACTATGATACGGATATTATATGATTCAAATATATTAAAACACTACCTCTTGAGAGTACCAAGAACCCCTAGGTTTACCCAAAAATATGAGTTACAACATCCTTGATTTGTTTAACTTCTAATACGTGTTAATCACTCTTATACACTGTTGTATCATTTAAGATCAATAGGATTAACTTCTTATCATCTCAAAGATAATCTCTTCTCATGTTTATGTCGATTAACTTATGGCATGAGCCAACATACGTGAATATGGGTTGTAACACCCTCCCCCCCTTAGGAGCATTCGTCCTCGAATGTAAGTGTTTAGGGGGAGCCTAACTCACCGTGGATTCCAACTGAAATTTCCGGCCCAGTTTTCTCCTTTAACATGGATACTAGACAAACTTGCAAGCAGTTAAACCTAATGTGTTACCTTGCAAGGCTTTGCTAAGTATTATGGATATGTACACTATCTGCATATCATCATTGTGTATTAATGAAGAGTACTCTCCAGCTATTTCTTACCTCATAGAGTTGTTTCACCTTCTAATGTGTCATGCGTCCCCTCGCCATCCTTGTTATCTTGAATCTGGAACAAGTAAGGGTATTTAGACTTCATCTGCTCTTCTGCTTCCCAAGTAATTTCTTCCCTGTTCTTGTTCCTCCACAATACTTTGACGGAAGCTACATCCTTTGTTCTTAGCTTGCGGACTTGTCGATCTAATATAGCTACTGGCACTTCTTTATATGATAGATCCTCTGTAACTTGTACATCTTTGATAGGGATGACTCGAGAAGGGTCTCCAATACATTTCCTCAACATAGATACATGGAATACCGGGTGGACAAATTCCAATTCGGATGGCAATTCTAACTCATAAGCAACCTGTCCAATTCGTCGAAGAATTTTGTACGGACCGATATACCGTGGACTCAACTTACCCTTCTTCCCAAAACGCATAACACCCTTCATCGGCGAGATCCTCAGGAAAACCCAATCACCAACCTCGAACTCCAAATCACGACGTCGGACATCAGAATAAGACTTTTGCCTGCTGTGTGCCGTCCTTAGCCACTCTTGTATAGTTTCACCTTCTCAACGGCTTGGAGAATCAAATCTGGCCCATATAGTTCTGTTTCACCGACTTCGAACCATCCAAGTGGTGATCTACATCTCCTCCCGTATAGTGCCTCGTACGGGGCCATTTTAATACTGGAATGATAGCTATTATTGTAGGCAAATTCTATGAGTGGAAGATGGTCATCCCAATTCCCCTTAAAATCCAGAACACATGCTCGTAGCATATCTTCAAGTGTTTGAATGGTACGTTCAGCCTGTCCGTCAGTCTGTGGATGAAATACAGTGCTGAGATTCACTTGTGTGCCTAAACCCTTCTGAAAAGACCTCTAAAAGTTAGCCGCAAATTGCGCTCCTCGGTCTGATATAAAAGATATCGGTACACCATGAAGCCTAACAATCTCCTTGATATACAACTTTGCATAATCTTCAGCTGTGTAAGTTGTCTTAACTGGCAGAAAATGGGCACATTTTGTAAGTCGATCAACTATCACCCATATGGAGTCAAACTTATAATAAGAGCGAGGCAATCCAGTAATAAACTCCATATTAATCACCTCCCATTTCCAGGTTGGAATCTCCATATTCTGAAGCAATCCACTGGGTTTCTGATGTTCGATTTTTACTTGTTGACAATTAGGACATTGGGCTACAAATTTTGCAATAGACTTCTTCATGTTATCCCACCAATACTGCTCCTTAACATCATGATACATCTTCGTCGAGCCGGGATGGATGGAATATCGGGATTGATGAATCTCAATCATAATCTTCTCTCTCAGCCCTGCCACATCAGGCACACATAACCGGCCCTGGTATCTTAGTGCCCCATCTGCTCCAATTTCAAAAGCCGTAATTTTACGTTGTTGAATGCTCTCTCTTAATCTTACTAAGGTAGGATCTTCATATTGCCGTTCTTTTACCTCGGCTACCAAAGATGATTTTGATGTATTCTGTACAGTAACCCCTCCTTCATCAGAGTCTAACAATCTAATTCTCATATTCGCTAGCTGATGAAGCTCATTAGTCAACCCCTGTCTACTTGCCTCAATGTGTACTAAGCTTCCATTTGACTTACGACTGAGAGCGTCTGCCACAACATTGGCTTTTCCGGGATGGTACAATATCTCGACATCGTAATCTTTCAGTAATTCAAGCTACCTACGCTGCCTCAAATTCAACTCCTTCTCCTTGAAGATGTATTGTAAACTCTTATGATTTGTGTTGATGTCAACATGGACGTCGTATAAGTAGTGCCGCCATATCTTTAAAGCATATATTACTGCAGCCAATTCCAAATCATGGGTCGGGTAATTATTTTAATGCTTCTTCAATTTTCTTGATGCATAAGCAATCACCTTCCCATGTTGCATCAATACGCACCCCAAACCTATACCTGAGGCGTCACAATATACCAAATAACCTTCTGTTCCTTTTAGGAGAGTGAGCACTGGTGCAGATGTCAATCGATTCTTTAACTCCTGAAAACTTCGTTCACAAGCGTCAGACCCCTGGAACTTAGTAGCTTTCTGTGTTAACCTAGTCAATGGTGCTGATATAGAGGAAAACCCTTCTACAAATCGCCTATAATATCCTGCTAGCCCCAGGAAGCTGCGGACTTCTGATGGCGTTGTAGGTCTCGGCCAATTCTTTACTGCATCGATCTTTTGAGTGTCGACACTAATACCCTCGTCAGATATCACATGGCCAAGGAATGCTACTGAGTTCAGCCAGAATTCACATTTGGAGAGCTTAGCATATAACTTACGATCCTGAAGCGTCTGTAATACTATCCGCAAGTGGCCCGCATGTTCCGCCTCCGAATGAGAATACACCAAAATGTCATCAATGAATACGATCACTAACACATAAAGATAGGGCCTGAATACAGTATTCATGAGATCCATAAAAGCTGTCGGGGCATTTGTTAGCCCAAACGACATCACCAAGAACTCAAGGTGCCCATATCTTGTCCGGAAGGCCGTCTTTGGAATATCCTTCTCCTTAACCCTCACCTGATGATACCTTGAACGTAAGTCAATCTTGGAGAAATACTTGGCACCCTGGAGTTGGTCAAATAGGTCGTCAATCCTTGGAAGTGGATACTTGTTCTTTATAGTAAACTTATTTAACTGTCTATAGTCGATACACATCCGAAACGGCCAGTCTTTCTTCCGCACGAACAGGACTGGCGCACCCCAAGGTGAAGTGCCAGGCCTAATGAAGCCCTTATCCAGCAAGTCCTTCAACTGCGCCTTCAACTCACGCAACTCTGCCGGGGCCATCCTGTATGGAGGAATAGATATGGGTTGAGTGTCAGGCAATACATCAATGCTAAACTCAATCTCCCTTTCAGGAGGAAGGCCTGGAAGTTCATCTGGGAAAACATCTGGAAATTCGTTGACCACGGGGATTGATTGTAGAGCAGGCGGCTTCGTCTCCGCATCCCTTACGAGAACGAGATGATAAATGTACCCTTTTGAGATCATCTTCCTTGCCTTAAGATATGAAATAACCTACCTTTCGGCGTAGCAATGTTCCCTTTCCATTCGATGACGGGTTCATTAGGAAATTGAAACCTAACCATCTTCGTACGACAATCAACATTTGCATAACATGAGGATAACCAGTACATTCCCATTATCATTCATTTCTAATTCAAATAAATTCGCCGAGGTTTGACGACTACAAAACATCACTGTGCAACCTTTATATACCCTTCTAGCAATCACAGAATCTCCTATCGGAGTAGATACCGCAAGTGGTTTACTTATCAATTCAAGTTCAACGCCAAACTTATTAGCCACAAAAGGTGTAACATATGATAATGTAGACCCCAGATCAATCAACGTATATACATCGTAAGAAAACACATACAATATACCTGTAACAATATCCTGAGATGACTCGGGATCCTGTTTACCTACTAGAGCAAAGGTTCGATTTTGAGCACCACTCGAACTTGGCACTGCACCTCTACCTCTACCATGAACTGTCGACTGCTGAAAACCCCGTGCTGCAGGTCGAATCGATGAGAAAGAACCAGACACTGATCCAGTTGGCTGAGCCATACCACCAGCTTCTCTATTAGGACAATCCCGCTTCATATGGCCAGGCTGTCCGCAAGAATAGCACGCATCAGAACCTCGACGGCACAGTCCAAAGTGGGCCTTGCCACACTGATCACAACGGGGTGTTGGGAGTCTCGTCTAACTAGTATCCCTATGATATTGCGAGCCTGATGCCCGCGAACTCTGACCTGGACCAGAATAGGTAAATTGATCATATCGAGGCCTCTGAAACTATGGAGGATCACTAGCTACAAGCGGCGCCGAAATCCTCAAAAATTGGGGCCTTACACTACCTCTGAAGTCATGAGAATACCCCACAAACCTCTCCCTCTTATGCTGGCCCCTATCCTGCTCCCTATTTGCCCTTTGCTGGCGCTTACGATCCTCTAGGGTCTGAGCATAAGCCTGAATACGGGAAATATCCATGCCCTCCACCAAGGAGGCTGTCGTGCACTCATTTATCAGATGTGGTCCCAACCCGTTCACGAACATATGCACCCTATCACTCATCTCGACCACCATATGAGGAGCATACCTTACTAAAGAATCAAACTGAATGATATACTCTCGCACACTCATATTACCTTGTCTAAGGTTCAAGAACTTATCAGCTCTAGCTCGTCGTATCTCAACGGGCAAATAGTGACGAAGAAAGGCCTCAGAAAATTCCTTCCACACAGCTGGAGGGGCATTCAGACCCCTGGATCTCTCCCAACTATCATACCAGAAAACCGCTAAATCTCGTAACCGATAAGAAGCTATCTCTATTGACTCTGTATCTGTAGCATCATAACCCGTAGTGTACGATGAACCTGGTCAATAAAAGTCTGTGGGTCCTCCTTGGGGTCTGATCCGGTAAACACTGGAGGGTCTAGATTAATAAAATCATGAACTCTCATAGTATCTGGTTTATCCACAACACCGGTATTCTGCCTCTGAGCCTGAGCAGCAACCAAGCTAGTAAATAACTGCATCGCACTTCGCATATCCTGCTCTGTAGGGCCAGACGTAGGGAACTGGTGGTACTGGGTTCCTCCTAATATCCTCTGGATGGGACGGACTAGATGAGGTATGAGACGGCATCTCACTCTGAGCCTCACTTTGGCCTGCTCTGGCTTGAGGCACCTGACTGGTACCCTCTCCCGCAGCTATATCAAGTCGTCTACTAATCGTTTGCTTCCTAGTTGAAGGCATCGCTGAAAGAAAACAAGGTTAATATTAGATACAACACTAAAGGCTCAACCCTACGCACGATCTAGATTTAGGAAGAAGGTAACAACCCTAGATGTCACGTAGTCTCCTGATTATAAATGTGGCGCGCTACACATCCATAATCAAGACTCTACTAGACACGGCTCATAGACAACCCCTAGGAAAGACATGCTCTGATACCAAGTTTGTCACGACCCAAACTGGCGGATCATGACTTGTACTCGGTCCATACCTGCTGAGCACCAACGTACATTCTATCTAATCCTCTTATTATCTTTAAGGGCCGACGAGATCAATATAAGTGGTAGATATGGATTATGAACGCCAAACAATGAAAGATAATGGAGAGAACATGCATAACATGGGATAACAAGACTTCCAAGAAACTATATATAAGTTAGGAGCTACCACGCTTCCATGAAAGACTACAAAACAAAAATCATCTGACAAGGCATACCAAACTATACATAAGCCGACACCTGTCTATGAGCCTCTAAAGGAGCATAAGTAATGCAACATAGTCGGAACAGGGCCCCGACATACCCATAATATCTATAACAAAAATGCATACCAAGACCACGGCAAGTCCGGAGAAGGGAGCTCGCCTATAACCGCTGAACTGGAAAGCCTACTGTGGTGGGGAAACTGCGTCTACCTGTCTATCGGGACCTGCAGCACGACATGCAGGTTCCACAAATAAAAAGGACGTCAGTACGAATAATGTACTGAGTATGTAAGGCTGGTCAATATAAATATGAACAATAATGTAAAGAGAGGTAGAGAAGATACAACCTGTAACATCTGAGTGCTTCTAAGAGACAGTAACATGAAATGCATGATACATATATATACATAATCTTTTAAAACATCCGCCTCTGTGGGCATCATCATCATCATAGAACATTCGCCTCTGTGGGCATCATCATTATCATATCATACCCGGCCTCAAAGAGGACTCGGTAAACCCAACTGATCAGTGGTTGCACAATAGGTGCCATACCCGGCCGACTATAGCGCGGCTCGGTAGAGTAAAATAGATACATATATATAATGCATGCAGGACTCATTGAAATCATGTTAAGAACATTACGGAGTGACGTAAGGTC
>ML293846.1:0-55076 GCA_005239495.1 Nicotiana undulata | reverse complement strand
TCACGACTCCTTAGTCTACAATAAGAGAAACGACACTATCGTTATCATTTAAGCGTCATAACTATTGTGTATCGACCACAACCTATTTTACGATGAAACGGACAGAACCTCCCCTATATATATGACTTCACAAAAGTCAAAACAATTACCAAACAGCCCAAACAACACCAATAATAATCAAATTGAGTCTCCCAAAACAATCCATACACAACCTAATAACTTCTTACATAAGACGACTACCGTAGTCGTGTCAAACGACCCGGAAATGTTACGACGAATGACCAGCCCAAAACCCTACATCTATACGGTGTTTCTCCACACCCTTACTCCTCCAAAACTCCACAATACAGTAGTAAAACATGCAGCCCAACATCAACACAAAACAGTCCGCAAAACAGTCTGCTACAAGTGAATAACTCAAACTCACGGCTTCCGATAACCGTCCCGTGAGTTCTTACTAGTATAAACAAATTACCATGAATTTACAGCATAAAAATGGATTAAATAGAGAAGTAAACTCACCTTACTTGTTGGATAACTCATCCCTTATCTTGGTTCTTCAAACCCTAGGGTTTACCCCCAATTTGAACTTGAAAGAGAGGGAAAATCAATTAGAGTTTGTGGATAATTTTTGGGAGGATGTTTGGAGAGGTTTAGGTCTGGTTATTTATGAAATATAATGGGTGATATATATCAGGAGATAAGACTTTTAATGGGCTCTTTGGCTGACCCGAAATTGCCTCTTTTTGGGCTATCATTTAACAAAGTATGTGACCCACCTACTTGTCACCTAGCAGCTTGTGCAGTGTCGCGAAAAAGTCTATATCTCTCTACTCCGATGTCGTATTGATAAACGGTTTAATGCGTTGTAAACTAGACTCATATATATTTTATTTGGTGGTATATCACCTTGTAATTACTAGTATATTGGGAGAAAAGCTTAATAACATTTGACCTAAAGTTTAAGTAAAACTATAAACCTAAGTTGCGACAACTCTTGTCGACTTTTGTTTCATAACTTGTTTGACTTCAAAACTATGATACGGATATTATATGATTAAAATACCTTAAAACACTACCTCTTGAGAGTACCAATAACCCCTAGGTTTACCCAAAAATATGAGTTACAACATCCTTGATTTGTTTAACTTCTATTACGTGTTAATCACTCTTATACACTCTTGTATCATTTAAGATCAATAGGATTAACTTCTTATCATCTGAAAGATAATCTCTTCTCATGTTTATGTCGATTAACTTATGGCATGAGCCAACATACGTGAATATGGGTTGTAACATACCCATAGATCTACGGCTGAGGGCGTCAGCTACTACATTCGCCTTCCCCGGATGGTATAAAATTTCAACGTCATAGTCTTTAAGTAGCTCCAACTATCTCCTTTGATGTAGATTCAATTCCTTTTGCTTGAAGATGTACTGGAGGCTCTTATGATCTGTATATATATCAACATGAATGCCATACAAATAGTGCCTCCACATCTTTAGTGCATGAATCACCGCAGCTAATTCTAAATCGTGGGTCGGATAGTTCTTCTCGTGCTTTATTAGTTGTCTAGAAGCATAAGCCACCACCTTACCATGCTGCATTAGCACACAACCCAATCCAATGCCTGAAGCATCGGAATAGATAACATAACCATCGGTCATTTTTGGGAGCGTTAGAACCGGTGTTGAAGTTAACATGTCCTTTAATGCCTGGAAACTCTGTTCACAAGCATCAGTCCATTGAAACATTGCTCCCTTCTGAGTCAACTTTGTTAAAGGTGCTGAAAGGGAAAAAATCCTTCCACAAATCTCTTGTAATAACCTGCCAATCCAAGAAAGCTACGAACCTTCGTCGGTGTTGTGGGCCTAGGCCAAGTCTTTACTTCCTTAATCTTTTGTGTATCCACCCGGATGCCTTCACCCGAAATGATATGCCCAAGGAAAGTTACAGAGTTCAACCAGAATTCACACTTAGAAAATTTTGCATACAACTTCCTTTCTTGTAGAACTCTGAGCACAGTACGCAGATGACCAGCATGCTCATCCTTTGAACGAGAATATACCAATATATCGTCAATAAATACAATTACAAATAGATCTAAGAAAGGCCTAAACACACAGTTCATCAAATCCATGAATACTGCTGGGGCATTGGTCAAACCGAACGACATAACTCAAAATTCAAGGTGCCCATATCTAGTCCTGATTGCTGTCTTCGGAATATCTTCATCCTTAACCCTTACCTAATGGTACCCGAACCTCAAATCTATCTTTGAAAAGCACTTGGCACCTTGCAACTGATCAGATAAGTCGTCAATCCTCGGGAGCGGGTACCTATTCTTGATCGTCACCTTATTCAGTTTCCTATAATCAATACACATTCGTAAGGAACCATCTTTTTTCCTTACAAAGAACACAGGTGCTCCCCACGGTGACGTACTAGGTCTAATAAAACCTTTTTCAAGCAAGTCCTTTAGTTGTTCTTTCGATTCTTTCAGCTCTGCGGGGGACATTCTATATGGAGGAATAGATATTGGGTGACTATCTGGTAAAAGGTTAATAGAAAACTCAATTTCTCGCTCTGGCGGGAGACCTGGAAGTTCATCAGGGAAGACATCTGGAAACTCATTTACCACAGGGATGGACTGAATGGTTGGTGACTCTACTTCCACATCCTGAACCCGAACTAAGTGATAAATACATCCCTTTCTAATCATCTTCCTTTCCTTGAGATAGGAAATAAATCTACCTCTCGACGATGCCGTGTTACCTTTCCACTCCAAAACAGGCTCCTCCGGAAATTGAAATCGCACTATCTTTAATCTACAATCAACGTTGGCATGAAAAGAAGCCAGGCAATCTATACCCATTATAACATAAAATTCTACCATATCTAACTCGATTAAGTCTGCTACGGTAGGTCGACCATGAACTATTATTATACAACCCCTATATACCTGCTTAGCTATCACCGAGTCCCCAGCAGGTGTAGACACCTCAAAAGGTTTAACCAACTCAGGCTTTATTTCAAACTTACTAGCAACCAATGGAGTAACGTATGATAAGGTGGAAACTGGATCAATCAGTGCATATACATCATAGGAGGAGACTAATAATATACTTGTAACAACATCAGGCGATGACTCTTGGTCCTGTCATCCTGCCAACGCATAAATACGGTTCTGAGGGCTGCTAGAGCTAGATGCTCCACCTCTGCCTCTACCACGACTCATTGGTGCATGGGGACCTTGCCCAGGGGGGCGTACTGATGATGACGATTCGGCTACATATCCCGTTGGCCAAGCTACGCTTGTATCACCTCTCATCGAACAATCCCTCATAACGTGGCCCGGATAACCACAAGTATAACAAACACCTAATCCAATACAATATTGCCCGATATGCTGCTTACCACATTGAGTACATCGTGGCAAGGGAGGCCTCATCTGATTTGACTCACCCCTATACTGAGAACCTGAGGCCCTAAAATTCTGACCATGTAACGACCCGACCGGTCGTTTTGCGTATTCAGACCCTGTTCCCTTAAATAAGACTTTCTGTAGCAGCTTATCGTGATTTGTGACTTGCGGGGACGGGTGGTTCGATATTCGGAAGTGTTTTGAAAAGCATAGGAACACTTGGTTCCTTAAGGTTGGCTTTTAAAGCCAAGTTTGACTTCGGTAACCAGCTTGAGTAAACGACCTCGGAATCGAGTTTTGGCATTTTCAGTAACTTCGTATGATGATTTCGAACTTGTACGTATGTCCGGAATGGGTTTTGGATTACCCGGGAGCGTTTCGACGCCAAATAGCGAAATAGAGTTTCCTTAAGTTTGAAATTTGGTTTGGAACGTGATTTTATGTTATCGAGGTCCGAACGGAATTCCGAGACCGGGAATAGTTTCATTATGTCATTCATGACTTTCCTACAAAGTTTGGTGTCATTCCGAGTGGTAAAGGTCAGTTCGGCGCATTGAAACCGACTTCAAGAACTTAGAAATTCTTAAGTTTGATCCTAGGGGTTTTGAGGGGTGATTTTGAGATTTAGCGTTGTTTCAGGATTTTCGAAGGCTCGAGCGAGTCCGTATTATGATTTAGGACTTGATGGTATATTGGACGGGGGCTCGGGTGGGCCCAGGTGCCTTCCGAACACCACATGAGGCCAAAACCTAGCTGAAAATGTAGCTGGTGCACCTGATCTGGTGTGACCGCAGATGCGGTTGCCCAGCCGCAGGTGCGGGAATTCCGCAGGAGCGGAACCGTAGGTGCAAGCCCAGTCTTTCCCGTCCAACTCCGCAGGTGCGAGCCNCCCCTGTAGGCCAGGCAGTGCACTTTCACTTAAACACGGGATTTCCTTCATTCTTTCCATTTTACACCTCCATTGAAGACTTGAGAGCTTGGGAAGATCTCTCCACAACCTAGCTACTAAGAGGTAAGTAAGTTCTATTTAAATGTTAGATTATTACACCAAAAACTTAGGTAGATTAACATCTAATTAGTGGAAATCAAAGGGGTTAGAGTGAAAACCTAGGGTTGATGAACTTTAGGGAATTTCACAACTTTTCTACCATGAAATCATATAAAAATTTCATATTAATGATCCTTAGGCTATGGGTGAGTGTTATCTTTGAATATTTTCGGAATCCGAGCATGTGGCCCCGGGGGTGTATTTTGGGATTTCTTCAAGAATAGTGAATTTACTAAATAAGTAGGAGAACTTCCATACCTTGAGCATGCATTGATATATTTATATATCATTTGACTAGTTTTGAGTCCTTGGGTGTAAAGTTTGGAGTTTTGGGCACATTCTTGGATGGGAAGTCGATTCTACGCGAGGTGAGTCTCCTTTCCAACCTTGTAAGAGGGAATTGTCCCCATTGGTAAATGTAAACGATAGAATTTATCCTTATTTGCGGGGGCTACGTACGCGCAAAGTGATGAGAGTCCGTGCGTAGCTACTACTTTGTTGTGTCGGGTAGAATTTAGGATTTCACAAGCATGCCTCTATGTGACTTACCTCCATCTTTACTTGTGCTCCTGGTTCTTTATTATCCTTGAAATTGACATGAGAATTTCGGAAGCTATGTGTAAGTTTAAGTTCTTAAATCCCTGAATTTAAGAATAATCCATGATAAATTCCTGAATTTTCTGATAATTCTGTGTATGTCTACGAGCACCCGCGTCGCATGTATAATTCGTGAGCGGGGTAGCCTTATATTTATGTCAACCGCGCCGCATGATCGATTCGCGAGCGGGGTAATAGATGCATCTATGGTTCGTGCCGCTCGACCCTCGACAATGCATATTTAAATTTCTTCATCGCATGATCTATTCGCGAGCGGGGTAATAGATGCATCTATGGTTCATGCCGCTCGACCCTCGGCAATGCACATTTAAATTTCTGCGTCGCTTCGGCCGTACGCCTCGGCATATTATATGCTATGTGCTTGATTGAGAGTCTTATTATTATTCTTACCAATTCAATTGTTATGTGGGAAAGAAATTTGTGATTTTTCTTAAATACTGTTACTCGGCCCTTGCAGTTAGATCGTTATCTTTATATACTGATGCTCCATGTCTACTTGTTTTCCATAAATGTTATTCCTATCTAGATTCATTAAATCATATTATTTATAACGGCCCTAGTGAGTAACACGTCTACCTCTCGTCACTACTTCATCGAGTTTAGACGGGATACGCACTGGCTACATATTTGTTTATATGTACTCATGCTACACTTCTGTACTTAATTGTACATGTTCTGAGGTTGTTGCACCTGGTCACCATTCGGGTGTTCGCCGCTGAGAGTACTACCGGGATTTGACTACACGGTGAGCTGCTCTTCATGGCATTCTGCAGCGGCACTGTGGAGTTTCTATCATTTTTGTTTTTGGGATATTTCTGTCTACCGCCCTTTCAGACAGTTGTACATTCATTTTGTCTATTTGTATATTCCACTAGTCGTCTGTGGACTTGTGACACTAGGTCTTGGCACACATAGGTTTTTCACTAGTATTATACTACTCTGTTTTATGCTGGCAAACGATTTTGAGTTACTTTAAGTTACATTGCCTCACTTCCTCACTTTCATTTAAGGACTGCTTAAATTAAAACTGGATAAGTGTTTGAACGTCTCATTTGTTTAAGTGATTTTGTTAGTAATTAGTGTTGGCTTGCCTGACCTCGGTATTGGGCGCCATCACGACCTAAGCAGGAATTTGGGTCGTGACAACATGGTATCAGAGCTGTAGGTTCACGTAGGTCTCACAAGTCACAGGCAAACCTAGTAGAGTCTAGTGGATCGATATGGAGACGTCTGTATTTATTTTCGGGAGGCTACAGGGTGTTAGAAAAATCTCTCTTTATTCTTATTCTATCGTGCAGTCGATGGTATGACTAAATCTTATTCTTGTACTCTCTCACAGATGGTGAGGACTCGTGCAGCCGATATTTCAGGCCCGGGAGATGTCGCTACCCCCGTAATCCCAAGCCGTGGTAGAGGCCGGGGGAGGGCACCAGCCCGAGGTAAGGGATGGGGGCGTCCCAGAGTTACTCCATTAGCACCCTCAGAGGATCTATCGTTGAAGAGCAGGGTGAGGTGCCCCTAGTAGATCCAACTCCGATGGATTTCATGATTGCACCAGGCTTCCAGGAGGTCATGGGCCGTATGATGCGGTTCATGGATACTATGACCTATGCTGGTTTATTTCTAGCGGATCCTGCTACATCTCAGGCGGGAGGGGTAGTTCAGACCCCTACCACCCAGATCGCAGGTCATGCAGCGGTAGTATATCAGACTCCGGGTACTCTGCCCGCGAGTGGAGCACAGCCAGCAGTAGCACCTGAGCTTAGACCAGCTGCGGACGGCGATCCGCAAAAGCTACTTGATAGGTGGACTCGGTTTCACCCTCCTGTATTCGGGGTGATAGGGGCGAGGATGCCCAGGATTTTATTGATAGGTGCAGGGACAGACTGCACAACATGAGGATTTTGGAGTCCCAGGGAGTTGATTTCACTACTTTTTAGCTAGAGGGCAGGGCCCGTAGATGGTGGCTGTAAAGACCCGTAAAATTTCTTGCTTAAAATAATGCCCGAATAAATCCCCGAGTTGTTATCTCTGTGGAAATTCTTAAAACGGACCTTGATTTTGTAAAAATACCGCGGGATTTGAAAGAACTTTATTTTCCAGAAATTGGGTGTTATGCGACGCACTATGCGATCGCATAACGTGTATACGGACTGCATAGTGGTTGCATACACGGGCAGATCACTGCCCAACTGAAGGGGTGTTATGCGACGCATAATGAGATCGCATAACGTGTATACGGACTGCATAGTGGTTGCATACACGGGCAGATCACTGCCCAACTGAAGGGGTGTTATGCGACGCATAATGAGATCGCATAACGTGTATGTGGACCGCATAGTGGTCGCATACCCGGGCAGAATGTTTTCATAATTTTTGCTCACCTGGGGGCCATTCTGTGGTCCAATATGCGGACCGCATGTCAGGACCGCATATTCGACACGGTCTTTTAATTTTCTAAATTTGTATACCTGACCCCAGTTTCATTTAACCCCTGCCCCCTTTCATTTTAACAAGTTTTCTGAACAAATAGAGAGAAGTGAGAGTGGGTTCTAGAGGGTGAAGTCCTCATTTCCCCCAAATTGGTCCTCCATCTCTACTCGGGCTTGGAATTTTATCAAGTAATAGTCATATTCTTCATCATAAGAGGTAATCCTTCACCCTACTTTTCTCAAATTCCAAGGATTTAACTAAGAATAAAACACACATAGGTTGGTTCTTGAGGGTGAAAAGATGGGACCTTGCATGCATGTGAATAATCTTCCATAACCTAGTAAAGGGAGGCAAGCAGAGTAATCTTTCACTAAAAAGGGGTTTAGTCAATCTGAGGGATCACTTAGTGTTTGATAAAATGCTCAAATGAATTCGAGACTCCTAATTCTAAGGTAAATATGTTGCATTGTGAACTAGATTGATGGTGCTAAGCGGTTCGGTGAATTGCAATAGAAATTAAAAAGGGAAACTCGACTCCAGGTATGTATGGCTAACTTTAATCTTTGTAAAATCACTTGTGGTGTTCGAGCATACGGTACGTGTATTGTTATGAATATGTGCAACTGGTTGTCCGAATTATGTTGAAGTGAGAAGTGTACTACTTGTCTGTCTTTAGTTGACCACCACACTACCATGCTATGAAAAACGGTGCTAGAAGGACAATGAATCCAAGAGTATGAATGTATATGCTAAAGGCTATGTACAAAAGCTGTGTTCTTATTGCTGAAGTTTTCTGTGATTGAACTGTGATTTGTCATCGTTGATATGAGATGTGATTGTCAGGTGGGATCGGGTTGCGCGCCGCAACAGGGGAGATAAGGGTGATATGTGAGAAGTGATAAGGGTGTGATTGTGATTTTCAGGTTGGATCGGTTTGCACGCCGCAACAAATTGTCAGGTGGGATCGGGTTGCACGCCGCAACAAATTATCAGGTGGCATTGGGTTGTACGCCGCAACAAATTGTCAGGTGGGATCGGGTTGCACGCCGCAACAGGAGAAATAAGGGTGAAATGTGAGAAGGGAAAATTGTGGAACTTCCATTGTGTGTCTTTCTATGTCTTTTGCAGTAATTGCGTGACTCTCTGTCTGTCTCTTGCTTGTGCATTATTGAGTTTACTTAGAGTAAAGTTTGTTCATACATACCAGTACAATTCAAATGTACTGACGTCCCTTTTGCCGGGGGCGCTACATTCTTGTGATGATTGTAGGTGGTTCTATAACAGGTACATCACCACACCGATTGTAGTGCCTCCTCTTCGTCGTATCAGCTGTTTTGGTGAGCCCCTCTCCTTCTGGGGCCCAGTGTGGTTCATGCCACCTTTTCTTCCGGATTTTTATTTGGTATTCGTGTAAGGTATAGCCGGAGCCTTGTTGCCGGCGAGTATTATATGTATAACTCCTTCGTACTCTTAGAGGCTCCGTGGACAGGAAATGTGGGTTATGTACTTATGTATTTTGGGCAGTATGACTTGTAGACCACGTAAATTAAAACTGTGTGTTCTGTATATTTTGTAAGTATTGTATCACATGTTGGAAATGAGTGAATTCTATGCTATAATTTTGGACATTGAGAATGCATCTTAATTATAATTGAATAATGTACATCGGAAACTTCGGAGTAATACGTGGGAGGGAAAAAGGAGTCCAGGTCCGCTTGACTGGGGCTACCTGGTCGAGTGTCGGTCGTGTCCCTTGGTTTTGGGGCGTGACAAACTTGGTATCAGAGCCTAAGGTTTTAAAAGAGTCCTAGGATGTCTCGGAGCCGTATCTAGTAGAGCCCTTCTTATCGGTGTGTTGTCGGCCACATCTACAATTAGGGGGCTACACAGACATTTAGGAAATTACTCTTTTCATTGTTATTCTATATTGTGAGGTGAAGTGGAGAGTGAAAATGTCCTTGTCTAATTCGTGCTTTGTTCCGAAATATTTTCAGTAATGGCACCAAATAAGAGAGCTCGACTCGGCCTTGAGGCCAATGCCATCCCAAGTGTGGCTGTGAATCATGTACCTGGTGGTGCGGGTGAGAGTGACTCCCCGACCTTGAATTTGTCGGACCCTTCTATTCCGAATCAAAGCATTCATGTTCTTGCGGCGGTGGAGGGTGCTGCAATCCCTCCCGCTGATATTCTTGATCCCTCTACGGTTCTAGCTTCCTGTCCCGGTACGTCCGAGGGGGACCTCAGAGGAGCTATTCATATGTTAACTCAATTGGTAGCCGCTCAGGCCCAAAGATCTCTTGCTACCCCCGCGTACTCCAGCGGACAAGGAGATTTCGCCGGCTCCAGAGTCAACCAGTTTTTGCGGTTGGCCCCTCCAGAGTTCTCAGGTACGGATCCAGAGGCCAATCCACAGGAATTTCTTGATGAGATGTGCAAGATCCTTCGGGTGATGAAGGCTACAGGGACAGAGGGGGTTGAGTTAGCTTCGTACAGGCTGAGGGGAGCAGCATATTCCTGGTTCGAGATGTGGGAGGGTTCCCGTGGAGAGGGAAGTCCTCCGGCTAGATGGAGCGAGTTCGTGGATGCGTTCATGGATCACTTTTTGCCTGCCGAGACTGTGGCAGCCCATGCTACTGAGTTTGAGGTCCTCAAGCAGGGCAGTATGAGTGTTTGGGAGTACCACATGGAGTTTGGGAGGTTGTCCAAGTATGATCCCTAGTTAGTGTCGACCATGGATGCTCGAGTTCAACGATTTGTTCAGGGTCTCAGTCCTTTGGTTGTGAATGAGGTTGCTACAATGGCTTTGCACTCGGACATGAATTATGGGAAGATTGTGCGATTCGCCCAGGCTACGGAGGCTAGAAAGTTGAAGATGCAGGCAGACAGAGAGAGTACCAGCAGAGCCCAGTCAGTGGGTCATTCAGGGAGCGCAGTTTTGGGGGGGAGGCCAGCTCAGGGGAGGGGGCCATCAGGGCCATCCCAGTTTTATGCTCAGTCTTCAGCTAGTGCACCGCCATCCGTACACTGTTATCAGCCGAATAGTCATTGGAGATCAGAATCCGACAGCAGGAGACCCCAGCAGTCCGGTCGTCCCGGAGGAAGGTTCCAGCAGCAGGGGAGGGCTCTGTTCCCTCAGTGCAGAGGGTTCCATACTGAGGCCTGTTATTTGGATCGCTCGATATGCTTCAGGTATGGGGTGAGGGGTCATCTTTAGCGGGATTGTCGTGCGCCCAGTTAGGGCGTGGGTAGGGGGTTTGCCCAGTCATTCGGTTCTTCAGCCGCCACATCTTCAATGCGTCCTCCATCTCCAGCAGGGCGTGGTGTAATTAGGGGTGGGGCTCATGGTAGAGGCAGACCCAGCCGATTCTATGCTTTGAGTGGTCGCCAAAACGTGGAGGCTTCTCCAGATGTTGTCGCAGGTATTCTGAATATTCAAGCACTTGATTGCTATGCTCTTATTGATCTGGGGTCCTCCTTGTCCTATGTTACCCCGTTTATTGCTTCACGTTTTGGGATAGAACCCGAACAACTTCATGAGACGTTCTCCGTATCAACTCCGGTTAGTGATTCTATCACCGCAGCGCGAGTCTATAAGAATTGTGTTGTCACAGTATGTGGTCGCGTTACCACGGCCGATCTTATTGAGCTGGAGATGGTAGATTTTGATATTATTATGGGAATGGATTGGCTTTATTTGTGTTTTGCCAAGCTCGACTGTCGAACGAGAGTCATGAGACTCGAGTTTCCTAATGAGCCGGTTATTGAGTGGAAGGGGAATGGTGTGGTGCCGAAAGGTAGGTTTATCACATGCCTTAAGGCCTCGAAGATGATTAAGAAGGGGTGTATCTATCATTTGGTCCGGGTCGCGGACACCGCCTCAGAAGTGTCGGCCCCCGAGTCCGTGCCAGTCGTGAATGAGTTTCTTGAAGTATTTCCGGATGAGCTTCCAGGGATTCCGCCAGATAGAGAGATTGATTTTGGGATTGATGTACTACCAGATACGCAGCCAATATCTATCCCACCATACAGAATGGCGCCAGCAGAGTTAAGGGAGTTAAAGGAGCAGTTGAAGGATTTATTAGATAAGGGGTTCATTCGGCCGAGTGTGTCGCCGTGGGGTGCTCCGGTTCTTTTTGTTAGAAAGAAGGATGGGTCGCTTCGGATGTGTATTGATTATCGGCAGCTCAACAAAGTCACTATCAAAAACAAGTATCCATTGCCTCGAATAGATGATTTGTTTGATCAATTGCAAGGTGCGAGGTTCTTCTCCAAAATTGATTTACGGTCTGGGTATCATCAGTTGAAGATCAGGGAGCAGGATATTCCTAAGACCGCCTTCAGGACTCGTTATGGTCATTTTGAATTTCTGGTAATGTCCTTTGGGCTGACCAATGCTCCAGCAGCTTTTATGGATCTTATGAATTGGATTTTCAAGTCATTTCTAGACTCCTTCGTGATTGTTTATATTGATGACATCCTTGTCTACTCGTGGAGTCGGGAAGATCATGCTAATCACCTTAGAGTAGTCCTACAAGCTCTTCGTCGTTACCACCTGTATGCTAAATTTTCGAAATGTGAGTTTTGGCTGAAATCAGTCGCGTTTTTGGGTCATATTGTTTCCAAAGAAGGGATTCGGGTTGATCCCCAGAAGATCGCAACAGTGAAAGATTGGCCTAGACCAACGACCCCGACGGAGGTTCGCAGTTTCTTGGGTCTAGCTGGGTATTATCAGAGGTTTGTGGAGGGATTCTCTACCCTCGCCTCCCCATTGACTAAACTGACACGGAAAGCAGTGAAGTTCCAATGGTCCGATGCTTGTGAGAAAAGTTTTCAAGAATTGAAATCGAGATTGACTTCGGCACTGGTATTGACCTTGCCAGAAGGTATAGAGGGATTTGTGGTTTATTGCGATGCTTCAAGGGTTGGTTTGGGGTGTGTGTTGATGCAACATGGGAAGGTCATAGCGTATGCTTCAAGGCAACTCAAGAATCACGAGAAGAATTATCCGACGCATGATTTGGAGCTCGCGACTGTGGTGTTTGCATTAAAAATTTGGCGGCATTATCTTTATGGAGTCCACGTGGATGTGTTCTCAGACCACAAGAGTCTTCAGTATTTATTCAAGCATAAGGAACTGAATCTAAGGCAGCGGAGGTGGTTAGAATTGCTTAAGGATTATGATATGAACATCTTGTACCATCCAGGAAAGGCGAATGTGGTGGCAGACGCTCTCAGTCGGAAGTCTATGGGTAGTTTGGCTCATTTGAAAGCGGATCGGAGGCCCTTGGCCCAGGAGGTTTATCAATTGGCTAGCTTGGGGGTTTGTCTTTCGACCTCAGGCGAAGGGGAAGTTATTGTGCATGATGGGGCAGAATCGTCACTTGTAGTGGAAGTCAAGGAGAAGCAGTTTATTGATCCAGCATTGGCACAGCTGAAGGAGGCAGGCCTGAATGGAAAGATTTCGGCATTTTCACTCAGCAGCAATGATGGAGTGTTGCGATGTCAAGGTAGGCTATGTGTTCCAGATGTAGATAATCTTTGGGGAAGGGTAATGGCGGAGGCTCATAGCTCCCGGTATTCTGTGCACCCAGGTTCGACGAAAATGTATCATGATCTCCGGGAAGTTTATTGGTGGAGCGGTATGAAGAGGGACGTGGCGGACCATGTATCCAAATGTTCGAATTGTCAACAGGTGAAGGCCGAGCATCAGAGGCCCGGTGGGCTAACTCAACTTATGGAAATACCGACGTGGAAATGGGAGATGATCAATATGGATTTAGTGGTAGGTTTACCTCGCACTCAGCGCAAGTTCGACTCGATTTGGGTAATAGTGGATCGACTTACGAAATCAGCTCACTTTTTGCCAGTCAAATCTACCGACACAGCAGAGCGGTATGCCCAATTGTACATCAAGGAGATGGTTAGACTTTATGGCACTCCCGTTTCTATTATCTCAGATCGAGGGGCCCAGTTTACAGCTAATTTTTGGCGGAAAGTTCAGCAAGGTTTTGGTACTCAGGTAAATCTCAGCACGACTTTCCATCCACAGACTGACGGTCAGGCAGAGCGGACTATTCAGACGATCGAAGATATGCTACGGGCTTGTGTTTTAGACTTCAAGGGTAATTGGGATGATCATTTGCCGCTTGTCGAGTTTGCGTATAATAACAGCTTCCATGCTAGTATCTGAATGGCCCCGTTTGAGGCATTGTACGGAAGGAGGTGTAGATCTCTGATCGGATGGTTCGAGGTTGGTGAAGCAGAATTGTTAGGACCAGATCTTGTGCACCAAGCTATGGAAAAAGTTAGAGTCATTCAAGAGAGGATGAAAACTGCTCAGAGTCATCAGAAATCCTATGCGGACGTTCGTCGAAGGGAATTGGAATTCCAGGTAGATGATTGGGTATTCTTAAGGGTGTCCCCCATGAGGGAAGTGATGCAGTTTGGGAAGAAAGGGAAGTTGAGACCTAGGTACGTGGGGCCATATCGGATTGCTCAAAGGATAGGACGGGTGGCTTATAGGTTGGAATTTCCCCATGAAATGTCATTAGTACACCTAGTGTTCCATGTGTCTATGTTGAAGAAAGTGGTTGGATATCCATCCGCCATCGTGCCAGTTGGGACTATTGAGGTTAATGAAGAGATATCATACGAAGAGGCTCCGGTTGCTATTCTTGATAGGCAAGTCCATAGATTGAGAAACAAAGAGATTGCTTATGTTAAAGTGTTGTGGCGGAGTCAACGAGTCGAGGAATCCACGTGTGAAACAGAGAAAGAAATGAAAGAAAAATACCCCGATCTGTTTGAGAAACTGTAGTAGTGATCGTGCGAATTATGGTTCCAAGGCAAGTTGATGTTGTACTCAGATTCGTGCCAAGGCACCCCATTTTCCTTTCCTCTCCTAATTGCCTTATTGTTGTAACTTTCCAATGCGTGCTAAAACTGTATACAAAGTTGTTCACTAGGTGGTGTGCCACCTTTAAAGCAAATAAAAGTTTTGTGAAACAAATGTGCTAAGTAAGTAATTAATAGTAGTGTAGATTGGTAATGGTTAGAAGAATTGTCTATGATCTATTGAGGATATTGAACTGTATGGGGCGCACTGAAATGGCCCGAAGTTATGTGCCAATTTATGTGCCACTAATTGAGTCTTATGCTAAATTGTGATGAAAAGAGGATGAGCCATATGTATTGGTCAAGGTAATTGGAAATGTGCAAGTTGTGAGGTAATGAATGGTATACCAGTTTCAGGGATAACAATATTTGTGTAATGATTCTTGGAAATGTGTTTCGTGGGCTCTCTGTCAGGTGGATAGGTCTAAATACAAAGGAGACTCTGGCGAAATTTTCTGAAAAATACTGGAGTTAGTGTAAATTGGGAAGTTTGCATATCATGTTTTCAAAAACCAAATGATTTCCAACATCCTCATTCGAGGACGAATGATTTTTTAGGGGGGGAGAATGTAAAGACCCGTAAAATTTCTTGCTTAAAATAATGCCCGAATAAGTCCCCGAGTTGTTATCTCTGTGGAAATTCTTAAAACGGACCTTGATTTTGTAAAAATACCCCGGGATTTGAAAGAACTTAATTTTTCCAGAAATTGGGTGTTATGCGACGCACTATGCGATCGCATAACGTGTATGCGGACCGCATAGTGGTCGCATACACGGGCAGATCACTGCCCAACTGAAGGGGTGTTATGCGACGCACAATGCGATCGCATAACGTGTATGCGGACCGCATAGTGGTCGCATACACGGGCATATCACTGCCCAACTGAAGGGGTGTTATGCGACGCATTATGCGATCGCATAACGTGTATGCGGACCGCATAGTGGTCGCATACCCGGGCAGAATGTTTTCAAAATTTGGCTCACCTGGGGGCCATTCTGCGGTCCAATATGCGTACCGCATGTCAGGAATGCGATCGCATTCCAGACCGCATATTTGAACACGGTCTTTTAGTTTTCTAAATTTATATACCCGACCCCAGTTTCATTTTACCCCTGCTCCCTTTACTTTTAACAAGTTTTCTGAACAAATAGAGAGAAGTGAGAGTGGGTTCTAGAGGGTGAAGTCCTCATTTTCCCAAAATTGGTCCTCCATCTCTACCCGGGCTTGGAAGTTTATCAAGTAATAGTCATCTTCTTCATCATAAGAGGTAAGCCTTCACCCTACTTTTCTCAAATTCCAGGGATTTAACTAAGAATAAAACACACATAGGTTGGTTCTTGAGGATGAAAAGTTGGGACCTTGCATGCATGTGAATAATCTTCCATAACCTAGTAAAGGGAAGCAAGTAGAGTAATCTTTCACTAAAAAGGGGTTTAGTCAATCTAAGGGATCACTTAGTGTTTGATAAAATGCTCAAATGAATTCGAGACTCCTAATTCTAAGGTAAATATGTTGCCTTGTGAACTAGATTCATGGTGCTAGGCGGTTCGGTGAATTGCAATAGAAATTAAAAAGGGAAACTCGACTCCAGGTATGTATGGCTAACTTTAATCTTTGTAAAATCACTTGTGGTGTTCGAGCATACGGTACGTGTATTGTTATGAATATGTGCAACTGGTTGTCCGAATTATGTTGAAATGAGAAGTGTACTACTTGTCTGTCTTTAGTTGACCACCACACTACCATGCTATGAAAAATGGTGCTAGAAGGATAATGAATCCAAGAGTATGAATGTATATGCTAAAGGCTATGTACAGAAGTTGTGTTCTTATTGCTGAAGTTTTCTGTGATTGAACTGTGATTTGTCATTGTTGATATGAGATGTGATTGTCAGGTGGGATCGGGTTGCGCGCCGCAACAGGGGAGATAAGGGTGATATATGAGAAGTGATAAGGCTGTGATTGTGATTGTCAGGTGGGATCGGGTTGCGCGCCGCAACAGGGGAGATAAGGGTGATATATGAGAAGTGATAAGGGTGTGATAAGGGTGTGATTGTGATTGTCAGGTGGGATCGGGTTGCACGCCGCAACAAATTATCAGGTGGGATCGGGTTGCACGCCACAACAAATTGTCAGGTGGTATGGGGTTGCACGCCACAACAGGAGAAATAAGGGTGAAATGTGAGAAGGGACAAGGGTGGAATTGAAATTGTGATTATGATAAAGTGAAAATTGTGGAACTTCCATTGTGTGTCTTTCTATGTCTTATGCAGTAATTGTGTGACTCTCTGTATGTCTCTTGCATGTGCATTATTGAGTTTACTTAGAGTAAAGTTTGTTCATACATACCAGTACAATTCAAATGTACTGACGTCCCTTTTGCCGGGGGCGCTACATTCTTGTGATGATTGTAGGTGGTTCTATAGCAGGTACTCCAGCACACCGACAGTAGTGCCTCCTCTTCATTCTATCAGCCGTTTTGGTGAGCCCTTCTCCTCCCGGGGACCAGTGTGGTTCATGCCACCTTTTCTTTCGGACTTTTATTTGGTATTCGTGTAAAGTATAGCCGGAGCCTTGTTACCAGCGAGTATTATATGTATAACTCATCCGTACTCTTAGAGGCTCCGTAGACAGGAAATGTGGGTTATGTACTTATGTATTTTGGGTAGTATGACTTGTAGACCACGTAAAGTAAAACTGTGTGTTCTGTGTATTTTGTAAGTATTGTAAAACATGTAGGAAATGACAGAATTCTATGCTATAATTTCGGACATTGAGAATGCATCTTAATTATAATTGAATAATGTACATCGGAAACTTTGGAGTAATACGTGGGAGGGAAAAAGGAGTCCATGTCCGCTTGACTGGGGCTACCTGGTCGAGTGTCGGTCGTGTCCCTTGGTTTTGGGGCATGACAGTGGCAGTCATTCATCCTGGATAGGCCAGCAGGTTCCCTTCCTCTCTCATGGGAGCAGTTCGCTCAGCTATTCCTGGACAGGTATATTCCACCCTCCGAGAGGGAAGAGTTGCGGTATCAGTTCGAGCAGTTGGTGCAGGGGGAAATGACAGTGACGGATTACGAGGCCAGCTTTTCAAAGTTTTCCCGTCATGCCCTCATGATTCTTCCTACAAAGGCTGAGAGAGTGTAGAGATTTGTAGCTTTGCTACACTCAGGTATTAGGGCAAACATGGCCCGAGAGGTGGTGATGGGTACTCCTTATCAGCTTGTGGTCGAGATAGCTCGCCGGATCGAGGGTTACCGATCGAGGGGTAGAGATCACGGTCAGCAGGATAAGAGGGATAGATTTTCGGGAGATTTCAAAGGCGCCTCAGGCAGGGGCAGGGGTCAGTTCAGCAGAGACCAGCCTAGCAGGCCTCCATACTCAGCTCCTCCACCACCTCCCCGTGGTGTTCTAGTGAGGCCTTACTTCAGTGCCATGCCGGAGAGTTCTTACCGCCCACCAGCCGTTCAGGGTTCCTCCGGCGGGTATTCAGGTTATCAGGGTTCTCCTAGTCCTTACTTTATTGCTATGCCAGAGGTTTCTCACCGTCCCCCAGCTATTCAGGGTTCTTCTTCTTCAGGGCAGCAGGCCATGCCTCCAGTGAGATGCTATGAGTGTGGGGATTCAAGCCATATGAGAAGGACTTGTCCCATACTTCGGGGCAAGGCTGTTCAGCAGAGTTATCAGCCTACATACTTAGCACCGGCGCTCCGTCCACCCAGAGGTTGAGGATAGGCTGGTAGAGGTCGTCCCAGAGGTGGAGGCCAATCGGGGGGAGCCCAGCTAGCTCCTATTCCATTCAGCGGAGGTCAGTCTTCAGGTACTCCAGCCAGAGTTTATGCTATTTCGGCCCGAGCAGATGCAGTTTCCTCTGACGCCGTGATCACAGGTACTATTTCAGTAGGTGGTAGGGAGGCATCAATGTTATTTGATCCAGGATCTACTTATTCTTATGTGTCAGCTTTATTTTCTTGTTTTCTGGATGTTCCTTCCGAGTCCTTGGATTCTCCTATTTATGTGTCCACTCCTGTGGGTGATTCTGTGATGGTAGACCGGGTCTATCGGTCTTGTGTTATCACCTTTTGTCAGTTCGAGACTAGAGTAGACCTTCTATTGCTCGACATGGTGGATTTCGAGATTATCCTGGGCATGGATTGTCTATCTCCTCATCATGCCATCTTGGATTGCCATGCCAAGACGGTTACTTTGGCCATGCCCGAGTTGCCTAGGTTGGAATGGAGAGGTTCCTCAGTTAGTGCGGCCAGCAGAGTTATTTCCTTCATGAAGGCTCGACATATGGTCGAGAAGGGTTGTTTGGCATATCTTGCTTATGTGCGGGACACCACCGCCGAGCTTTCAACGATTGATCCAGTACCAGTTGTTCGAGAGTTTGTGGATGTCTTTCCTTCAGACCTTATGGGCATGCCTCCAGATCGAGATATCGATTTTTGTATTGATGTAGCTCCAGGCACTCAGCCTATTTCTATTCCCCCGTACCGTATGGCTCCAAAGGAGTTGAAGGAGCAGCTTGAGGAGTTGTTGGCTAAGGGGTTTATCAGACCGAGTGTGTTGTCGTGGGGTGCTCCAGTTCTATTTGTAAACAAGAAAGATGGGTCTATGCGGATGTGTATCGATTACCGCTAGTTGAACAAACTAACTATTAAGAACAAGTATCCATTACCGCGCATCGATGATTTGTTTGACCAGCTGCATGGTGCCAGGGTATTTTCTAAAATTGACTTGAGATCGGGGTATCACTAGCTGAAGATTTGGGCTTCGGATGTTCCGAAGACTGCTTTTCGCACGAGATATGGCCATTATGAGTTCCTAGTGATGTCTTTCGGCTTGACTAATGCCCCGGCAGCATTTATGGACTTGATGAATAGGGTGTCCAGGCTGTATATTGATTCCTTTGTCATCGTCTTCATTGATGACATTTTGATTTACTCACGTAGCATGGGAGACCACGAGCAGCATTTGAGAGTTGTGCTCCAGACCTTGCGAGAACAGAAGCTATATGCTAAGTTCTCCAAGTGTGAGTTTTGGTTAGACTCCGTGGCATTCTTGGGGCATGTGGTATCTGGAGAGGGTATCAAGGTTGATCCTAAGAAGATTGAGGCAGTTCAGAGTTGGCCACGTCCTACTTCAACGACAGAGATCAGGAGTTTCTTAGGTCTAGCAGGCTACTGCCGGCGATTTGTGGAGGGCTTTTCATCCATTGCAGCCCCATTGACTAGATTGACTCAGAAAAATGCTCCATTTCGGTGGTCTGATGAGTGTGAGGCAAGCTTTCAGAAGTTCAAGACTGCATTGACTTCGGCACCAGTTCTAGTATTGTCTTCCGGTTCAGGGATGTATACGGTGTATTGCGACACATCACGCATTGTCTTGGGGTGTGTATTGATGTAGGAAGGGAGAGTTATTGTTTATGCTTCGCGCCAGCTGAAGGTTCATGAGAAGAATTACCCTGTACACGGTTTGGAGTTGGCGGCGATTGTTCATGCTCTTAAGATTTGGAGGCATTACTTATATGGGGTGTCTTGTGAGGTTTATACAGACCACCGCAGCTTGCAGCACTTGTTTAAGCCGAGGGATCTTAATTTGAGGCAGCGCAGGTGGCTCGAGTTACTAAAGGATTACGACATCACCATTCTCTATCATCCGGGAAAGGCGAATGTAGTAGCAGATTCTTTGAGTAGGAAGGCAGAGAGTATGGGTAGCTTGGCCTATATTGCAGGAGAGGAGAGATCGCTAGCCCTGGACATTCATTCTTTGGCCAATCACTTGGTGAGATTAGATCTTTCAGAGCCTCGTCGAGTTCTAGATTATGTGGGTGCTCAGTCTTCATTATTGAAGGGAGATTAAGGCTCGACAATATGATGACCCGTGTCTGGTAGAACTACGGGAGACAGTGGTTCAGGGTGGTGCCAAGGAGTTTACTATTGGCGAGGATGGTGTTCTGAGACTTCAGAATAGTCTGTATTTTCCAAATGTTGATGGCCTGAGGCAGAGGATTCTTGAGGAGGCACACAGTTCGCGATATTCTTTTCATCCTGGTTCTACGAAGATGTATCGTGATTTGAAGCAGCATTTTTGGTGGAGGCGGATGAAGAGGGACATTGTGGAGTATGTGGCTAGGTGTCTTAATTGCTAGCAGGTTAAATATGAGCACTAGAGGCCAGGGGGCCTACTTCAGCAGATGCCCATTCTTGAGTGGAAGTTGGAGCGCATTACTATGGACTTCGTGGTTGGGTTGCCACGGACGTTGCGGAAGGTTGACGCGGTTTGGGTTATTGTGGATAGGTTGACCAAATCGGCGCATTTCATCCCTGTGGCTACTACTTATACTTCTGAGAGGCTAGCCCAGATCTACATTCGAGAGATAGTCCGGTTGCATGGTGTACCGGTGCCCATCATATCAGATCGAGGTCCTCAGTTCACCTCGCACTTCTGGAGAGCATTGCACAGAGAGATGGGTACTCAGGTTGATCTTAGCACAGCATTTCATCCACAGACTGATGGTCAGTCAAAGCGTACCGTTCAGATATTAGAGGACATGCTCAGAGCATGTGTGCTTGACTTTGGAGGCCAATGGGACTAGTTCTTGCCCTTGGCCGAGTTTGCTTACAATAATAGTTATCAGTCCAGCATCGAGATGGCTCCATTTGAGGCTTTATATGGTTGGCGATGTCGTTCTCCTATCGGGTGGTTTGATCCTGGTGAGGCTAAGTTATATGGTGTAGACCTGGTGAGAGATGCTTTAGAGAAGGTGAAGTTAATTCAGGAGAGGCTCCGCACAGCACAGTCCAGACAGAAGAGTTACGCGGATCAGAGGGCACGTGATGTGCCATTTATGGAGGGGATAAGGTTCTGCTGAAGGTTTCGCCGATGAAGGGTATATGAGATTCGGGAAGAAGGGCAAGCTGAGCCCGAGGTTCATAGGTCCTTTTGAGGTGTTGAGGTGAGTTGGAGAGGTTGCTTATGAACTTGCTCTACCTCCCAGCTTACCAGGAGTCCATCCGGTATTCCATGTATCCATGCTCTGGAGATACCACGCTGATTTCTCTCACGTTGTTGATTCCGGTACTATTCAGTTGGATGAGAGGTTGGGCTACGAGGAGGAGCCAGTTGCTATTGTTGATAGACAGGACCGCCAGTTGAGATCTAAGAAAATTTCTGCTGTAAAGGTCTAGTTGCGGGGCTAACCGGTCGAGGAGGCGACTTGGGAGTCCGAGGAGGACATGCGGAGCAGATATCCACACTTATTCAGCACTTCAGGTATGATTGTAGACCCGTTCGAGGACGAACGTTTGTTTAAGAGGTGGAGAATGTAACGACCCGACCAGTCGTTTTGCGTATTCGGACCCCGTTCCCTTAAATAAGACTTTCTGAAGCGGCTTATTGTGATTTGTGACTTGCGGGGACAGGTGGTTCGGGATTTGGAAGTGTTTCGAATAGCATAGGAACACTTGGTTCCTTAAGGTTGGCTTTTAAAGCCAAGTTTGACTTCGGTCAACATTTGGAGTAAACGACCTCAGAATCGAGTTTTGACGATTACAGTAGCTTCGTATGATGATTTTGGTCTTGTGCATATGTCCGGAATGGGTTTTTGACGACCCGGGAGCGTTTCGACGCCACATAGCGATATAGAGTTTCCTTAAGTTTGAAATTTGATTTGGAATGTGATTTTATGTTATCGAGGTCCGAACGGAATTCCGAGACCGGGAATAGTTCCGCTATGTCATTCATGACTTTCCTGCAAAATTTGGTGTCATTCCGAGTGGTACAGGTCGGTTCAGCGCATTGAAACCAAATTCAAGAACTTAGAAATTCTTAAGTTTGATCCTAGGGGTTTTGAGGGGTGATTTTGAGATTTAGCGTTGTTTCAGGTGTTCTGAAGGCTCGAGCGAGTCTGTATTATGATTTAGGACTTCTTGGTATAATTGGACGGGGGCTCGGGTGAGCCCAGGTGCCTTCCGAACACCACACGAGGCCAAAACCCAGCTGAAAATGCAGCTGGTGCACCTGATCTGGTGTGACCGCAGGTGCGGTTGCCTAGCCGCAGGTGCGGGACCGCTCCTGCGGTCCCAGCCTCGCAGGTGCATATTTAATTCCGCAGGTGCGGGCCCAATCTTTCCCGTCCAACTTCGCAGGTGCGAGTCCCAGCTCGCAGGTGCGGTCCTCGAGCCGCAGGTGCGGAACCCTTGTAGGCCAGGCATTGCACTTTCACTTAAACACGGGATTTCCTTCATTCTTTCCATTTTACACCTCCATTGAAGACTTGAGAGCTTGGGAAGAACTCTCCACGACCTAGCTACTAAGAGGTAAGTAAATTCTATTTAAATGTTAGATTATTACACCAAAAACTTAGGTAGATTAACATCTAATTAGTGGAAATCGAAGGGGTTAGAGTGAAAACCTAGGGTTGATGAACTTTAGGGAATTTCAACACTTTTCTACCATGAAATCATATAAAACAATTCATATTAATGATCCTTAGGCTATGGGTGAGTGTTATCTTCGAAATTTTCCGGAATCCGAGCATGTGGGCCCGGGGGTGTATTTTGGGATTTCTTCAAGAATAGTGAATTTACTAAATAAGTAGGAGAACTTCCATACCTTGAGCATGCATTGACATATTTATATATCATTTGACTAGTTTCGAGTCCTCGAGTGTAAAGTTTGGAGTTTCGGGCACGTTCTTGGCCGGGAAGTTGATTCTACGCGAGGTGAGTCTCCTTTCCAACCTTGTAAGAGGGAATTGTTCCCATAGGTAAATGTAAACGATTGAATTTGTCCTTATTTGTAGGGCGCTACGTACGCGCAAAGTGACGAGAGTCCGTGCGTAGCTACTACTTTGTTGTGTCGGGTAGAATTTAGGATTTCACAAGCATGCCTCTATGTGCCTAACCTGCATCTTTACTTGTGTTCCTGGTTCCTTATTATCCTTGAAATTGACATGAGAATTTCGGAAGCTATGTGTAAGTTCAAGTGCTTAAATCCCTGAATTTAAGAATAATCCATGATAAATTCCTGAATTTCCTGATAATTCTGTGTATGTCTACGAGGACCCGTGTCGCATGTATAATTTGTGAGCGGGGAAGCCTTATATTTATGTCAACCGCGTCGCATGATCGATTCGCGAGCGGGGTTATACATGCATCTATGGTTCGTGCCGCTTGACCCTCGGCAGTGCATATTTAAATTTCTGTGTCGCTTCGGCCGTACGCCTCGGCATATTATATGCTATGTGCTTGATTGAGAATCTTATTATTATTCTTACCAATTCAATTGTTCTGTGGGAAAGAAACTTGTGTTTTTTATTAAATATTGTTACTTGGCCCTTGCATGTATCGTTATCTTTATATACTGATGCTCCATGTCTACTTGCTTTCCATAAATGGTATTCCTATCTAGATTCATTAAATCATATTATTGATAACGGCCCTAGTGAGTAACACGTCTACCTCTTGTCACTACTTCTTCGAGTTTAGACGGGATACTCACTGGGTATATATTTTTTTATATGTACACATGCTACACTTCTGTACTTAATTGTACATATTCTGAGGTTGTTGCGCCTGGTCACCATTTGGGTGTTCGCCGTTGAGAGTACTACCGGGATTTGACTACACGGTGAGCTGCTCTTCCTAGCGTTCTGCAGCGGCACTATGGAGTTTCTATTATTTTTGTTTTTGGGATATTTCTATCTACCCCCCTTTCAGACACTTGTACATTCATTTTGTCTATTTGTATATTCCACTAGTCGCCTGTGGACTTGTGACACTAGGTCTTGGCACACGTAGTTGTTTCACTAGTATTATACTACTTTGTTTTATGTTGGAAAATGATTTTGAGTTACTTTAAATTACATTGCCTCACTTCCTCACTTTCGTTTAAGGACTGCTTAAATTAAAACTGGATAAGTGTTTGAACGTCTCATTTGTCTAAGTGATTTAGTTAGTAATTAGTGTTGGCTTGCCTGACCTCGGTAGTAGGAATTTGGGTCGTGATAGACCAGGCCCTAAATATGTAGAATGATTAAATCTCTTACCGCCAAACTGAGGGGGAGCGCTAGCCGAGGGCTGGGATGGATATCTCGAATACTGCTGCCTCTGACCACCTCGAAACTCACCAGAAGGACCCGAAGACCTCGCTCTCTTATTCTGGGCCCTATCATGCTCACGGTCGGACCTCTATTTCTGTTTACACTCCTCTACACCCTGAGCGTATGCCTGTACGAGAAATATCCATGTCTGGATGATGTGAAACCGACATACAATTGTTAAGCAAGTGAGGCTCTAATCCCATCACGAGCCGGTGAACCCGATCCTCCATCTTAGATACAATAGTGGGAGCATACCTAGCCAACGAATCAAACTGAAGACTGTTCTCCCGCACACTCATGTTTCCCTACCGAAGGGTCAAGAACCTATCAACTCTGGCTCGCCTAAGCTCTGGTGGCAGATAATGACGAAAAAAAGCTTCTGTAAACTCCTGCCATACCGCTGGAAGGGCATTCTCACCTCTGGACAATTCCCAAGACTCGTACCAATTAACTGCAACATCTCGTAGTCTATAGGAAGCTAGCTCAACTGACTCAGTCGCAGTGTCCTTCATTACCCGTAACGTCCTCTGCACTCTATCAATAAATACCTGAGGGTCCTCACTCGGGTGTGCTCCTGTGAATACCGGAGGATCTAAATTAATAAAGTCACGAACCCTCACACTCATGGACCTATCTGCGCGACCGATACCTGTTTCCTGACGCCGAGCCTGTGCGGCTACTAATCGGGTCAATAACTGAACAGCATCTCTCATCTCCTGACCCGGCGCATCCGGTTGAGGTGCTGAATGTACAGGAGCGGGCGTTGAAGCTGGTCCCCTTCGGAGCTCTTCTGGAAAAGGCGGGGTATGTGAAGTTTGAGATGGAACCTCACCATGAGATTCTCCCCGAGCCCTGGTAACTCGTGGCGCTCGACTAGTAGTGTCTCCAGCCACGGACTTTCCCTTCTGGGCGGCCGTACTCTTTAGGGGCATTGCTGAAAATATAACGTATCGTTAGGAACATGAATTCTTCTATCGCACGATCTGAGATAAAAAGAGAGGATAACATCATATATGTCTCGTAGCCTCCTGTTTATAAGTGTGGTGCACGACACACCCATAAACAAGACTCTACTAGACACGGTCTGTAGACAACCCTAGGACAGAACTGCTCAGATACCACTTTTGTCACGACCCAAACCGATGGGCCGTGACGGGTGCCTGAGTCCTACCTATCAAACACCCCTAAACATGCTTCTAAAATATGAACCTGAATAACATCTGCTGAATTACGAGAACAATATACATAAAGGAAATCCGCACAAAAAGGCATACATACATATACGTACAACATACGTAGGACGAGCCGACAAGGCTGATATAGACAATTGTACATCTCAAAACTGGAAGCCGGCAAGGCCACATATATCCAACTAGACATATTGTCTAAAGACCTCAAATAGAAACATAACTGTATAAAGACGGGACTGAGCCACGTCATACTCATATATACCTATATACAAACGTATCGTACCAAAATCAAAAGTAGGTCCGGATTAAGTGGAGCACTCCAACTCTCGATGATCAGGAATCCTAAGAAGGGGGACCGTCAGTTCACCTACCTGCACCTGCGGGCATGAAACGCAGCGTCCCCAGGCAAAAGGGACGTCAGTACAAATAATGTACTGAGTATGTAAGGCAGATATATAAATACATAAGAGACATGGAAGAGATATAGAGTAATTGACTCAACCTGTATGTATGGATAACTCTGTAAATAATAAATCACTTTTAACATCATGCATATGCGTATGAATGTCATGTCATGCATAGGTATATGTTTCATAATCTCATCAGCCTCTGAGAGCATCCCATCATATCATATCGGCCACTGTGGGCAATATCATCATCGTATACCAGCTGATCAGATAGTGGTGCGTATATAACGCCATAACCTTTCCCATATCCCATATACATATACATATATATATATATACGCGTATATAACGCCGTTTGAATCATATTTCAGCCATTGTGGGCAACATCATCATCATATACCAGCTGATCAGGTGGCGGTGCGTATATAACGTCGTAACCTTTTCCCATATACATATATACGCGTATATAACGCCATCTGGTCATGGGCCAATGCACATGTATGAAATGCATGAAAAGTACGTAACAATCTCAATATTCCTTCCGGATAAACTTTTCCAACTGCGTATTATTCTGAGACCCATGAACAGAAAATAATAATAATTCTCATAGGGAATCAAAAATATAGACACCGTTACTATTTCTATGAATAGAGTAAGTTATAGAAACTGTGTATTTGTTCGTTTCTTCAGTATAATTTGGACCATGCCAAAAGAAAGAAGGGAAGGCCTTAACATACCTGGAGTAGAGAAAAATCCGTATAATATTCTTTATAGGAGAATTTAACTGCAAGAATCTCGTTGTTAATATCCTTGTTAGAGCTTGAATTGTCAAGGTTTATAACGTTCTGATTGTTACTTGTTTTCAAGATATGAGAAAGGAAGCTTTGAAGTGGCTTACATTTTTGGATTGCCAAATTCTAATGTCATTGAATTGTAAAGAGTTTCCAAGGTTATGATGGTAAGACTTGCATAATCTTTGAATTGTAAAGAGTTTCTAAGGTTCTGATGGTAAGACTTGTATAATAATTATAAGAAATGTAGTGTCCCCTTTTTTTGGCTAACTTAGTTGCCACCTATCAAAATGGCTAAAGAGTCATCTGCCTTAGGTTGTGGCCAGCTGCCACATTGTTTGATGGTGGGGTGAGAATTATTAATCTTTATCCGCTTATTAGGTAATTAGGTAATGTCCCGTTACCCGATAATTAATCAATTACCCGCATAATTAAAAATTATCTCAAATTACCTGAAAATACTTTTCATTTTTACTACACTTTATACGTCATACTATCACGGTCATATGGTACCTTGTATGGTACTAGTCTATAATAATCGGGTATTATCGCTCGACCCGTATTTTATACCAAATCGGCAACCTTCAACGAAACTCGTTTTCTTTAATTCGTGTACACTTTATCCTTCATGACACTTACTTATCGTTTGTTATAAATAGCATAAATACGTTAACCTCAAGATAATCTTATCCCCAAGTCTACGTCAATTAACTAAAGATGAAACTTTTAACGTACTAAAACGCGAGATGTAACATATCGCATTCTTCCTTTATCATTCCATATTCCCCCCTTTAGGGAAGTACTAAGACTGGAGCAATGACGACCTGCCTATAGATGTTTTTCCTCTTCATCTTTGGCGTCCTTTCACATCATCACTGACTGTAACGACCCGAAATCCCACCTACAGGTCGTGATGGCGTCTAACGTTGCACCCGCTAGACAAGCCAACGTTGTGAATGAACAAAACCATTAACAACTAAAATGAACAAGATAATTATGACAAATGTGACTAACAATATGAAAGTTAACTGATTTCAAATTATATAACAAGCTCCGAAACAGATCCCGTAAATATAACCCAGAACTGGTGTCACATACTCACGAGCTGTCTATGAGATTACTAAATACAATGGTCTGAAAATAAGTACATATGATTGTCTTTGAAACTATAGAATAAGACAGAACTGAAAGAGAAGGGTAGAAGGTGACGCCAAGGCCCACGAATGTCTGCGGGTCTACCTCGATGTCTCCTGAATGGACTGAAGGAATGCTACCCCCGTTAGTGTCCACTGGGTCCGGCTGCGTAGTCTGCACAACATAAAGAAGTGCAGGTGTAGCATCAGTACAACCGACCCCATGTACTGAGTAAGTGCCGAGCCTAACCTCGACGAAGTAGTGACGAGGCTAGGACCGAAAACAATATACATAAATGTGCAATTCTATATAATAACAGGAAAATATCGACGAAAGTAAACAAGTAAACGCAGATACGGGGAGAACATGCTAGGGATAAAAGGGACAACAAATACTAGCATAGTAGAACAGGGTAACAACTGAAATGTAAAAGTAAAAGAAGGAATTTAACGTCTCAGCACAGATAATGAAAAACAAAAGGCACGGCATGTCCCCTCGTGCATAATCTCACAATCACTCGGCACGGAATGTCCCCTCGTGCAATAAATAATACACAATTGGCACGGAATGTCCCCTCGTGCAATAAATAATAAACAATCGGCACAGCATGTCCCCTCGTGCGATAAATAATAAACACTCGGCACGGCATGTCCCCTCGTGCGATAAATAACAAGCAATTGGCACAGCATGTCCCCTCTTGCAATAAATAATAAACAATCGGCACGGCATGTCCCCTCGTGCGATAAATAATATAAAAATAACAATATAATGTGAAAACTAACAATAAGAAATCTCAAGTGTACAGAAATACTCAATAAAATTCTATCGTCCCGGCAAGGGACTCAGCTATAACCAAACTCGCTCAGAAGTGTAATTTCAACAGTAAGAGCCTCGACTGAACGGTTAATCAATAATTTCCCACATCATGACACAACATCAATGTATCACTTTTAAATCACCAATTATTCATAGTACAGAGAACATCAAGAACACGGTATAATTTATCACAATTGACTCACGGGCATGCTTGACCGAAACATATATGTACTCGTCACCTCACCTATACGTTGGACATGAATTACACATAGCAAATAAGCCTCTATACCTATTCCCTCAAGCTAAGGTTAGGCCAAACACTTACCTCGGCTCCAAAAATGCAAGTCAAGTCTCAATCACAGCCTTACCTCTCGAATCCAACTCCAAAACGATAATATCCAAATGGTTATAGAGGAAGACTAGCTTGGGAAACGTCAATCGTCAATGGGGGTTGAGGAAGAAGAGAAGGGTGAAAATATGAAAAATCCCGTATGGATATTCTGTTTTTGAGTAATAAACTAACTGGGCGAAAATTGTTCTCTGTGATCGCCGAAGAAGGGCTGCGATCGCAGATCTATAGGATTTCCTACTACGCGACCACAGAAAGCAGGATGCGATCGCAGAAGGGCCAATCCACACACCTCTGCGATCGCGGAGGAAAAGGTGCGACCGCAGTGAGATACCACCCAGCACCCACCCACTTCCCCTGGTACATTATGCGATCGCAGAGAATAGAATGTGATCGCACAGTGCAACCAAGCTACCCCCCTCAATTAAGACTATGCGATCGCGGAGCTATACCTGCGATCTCACTGAACAACATCAAACACCAGAAACCAGCAACATTACACCAGATTTTTCTAACTTTTTGCACTTCGATGCCGACCCGAAACTCAACCGAGCCCTCAAGGCTCAAAACCAATTACACACACAACCTCATGAACATCCTACAGACTTATTCAAATAATTAAACCACCAAAATAGCATCAAAAACAGTGAATTAAACTCCAAAATCTATAGAATTTTCTAAAACTTCATAAACTTCTAAATTCCCATTTTTTATCTGAAACACGTCAAACCAAGTCTGTTTCTTATCAAATCTCACAGACAACACATAATAACCATGTTGAACCTGTTGCGGGCTCCGGAACCATAATACGGGCCCGGTAACACAAGTTTTGCATCAAAGTTCATTTTCAAAAGCCTTTATTATTTTCAGGAAACAATTTTCTTTAAAAATTCATTTCTCGGACTTGGGACCTCGAAATTCAATTTCGGGCATGCACCCAAGTCCCATAATTTCCTACGGACCCTCCGAGACCGTCAAATCACGGGTCCGGGTTTGTTTACCAAAAATGTTGACCGAAGTCAACTTCAATCAATTAATTACCCTAAATTCAACTTTTTATCAAGTTTCCACATAAAGGCTTCCCGGCTTCACGCCCGGGCTGCGCACACACATCGAGGTGAGATTAACAGAGCCTTTCGGGGCCTCAGAACATAATTTTAGCTAAATTTACACAGGATGACCTTTTGGGTCATCACACTGACCCTTACTTGCCTTGCGATAATCCTTTTGTACCAAGGATAACAAAATTCCTCACTCGTGATGGTGACACTTAGTGTAACTTGCACATACAGTCCCTTAAGCTTAACTTTGCTCATATTGCTTGCTTTAGTGAAGCGTATCCCTGAATGACTATTCTCTGAATTCATCATGGATCTTCTTCTGTTGTCCATTCTATTATAGCCAGAATGCAGCCTGAAATTCTCACGATGCTGACTATTATAAAATTAGTCAGTTCCTAATTCATGTTTAGTCTAGGGTCTAGCTTTTCCTTCTGTTAATCACGTTAGAGTCGCGAACTTATTTCTCGAAATGAGGATGTGACTGTATGGCCTATACTATTTTGTTGTGTTAAGCCACATCACCTCTCGTCTCTTTCTTCATTTGACTATAGATTCTGTAACACTCTATCGTTGCCATCCATGTATCACATCTCACTTATAAGGCTTCATTATCCCTCTTCGTACTTCCCTGCTAATATTTCTATCTATCACTTTATTCTGAAAATTTGAACAAAATATTCTTTTGCTTTTAGGTCCCCTTGCTCCATCCATTGGCTCTTCAAATTTCCAAACATTCTTTCTCTACTACGGACGGGATCCACACTAAGGTAATATTTACCCCTTCTAGGATTCCAGCGCACGTCTTTGTAGTACTCATATCTAGTTGTACTATTTTAGAGTGCACTATCTAGGTATCTCACAAGGAGACACATTAGCACCTTTGTAATATCCTTTGGAAATGTCAACTAACACAAACCATCCATTCACCATTTTAAGTTACTCTAACCCCAGTCGGATCCTGCTATCTTGTCCTTCTCTTAAACCATATATGTTAGCTCCCGTAGGGCATGCCTGAGATAGGTGTGGACGATTGTACGTACATCTATTACTGTTGAAGGTAATTCAAAATGCTTATATCTGCCTTCCTCAATGGTAAATAATGATAATCTTTATTAACTGGGTACCTCGTACTCTTCTTCACCTTGCTTCTTTTACTTTCTGCAACTCGTATCTAACTTCCGATTCTGTTATTCCTTTTTACGGTAAGAGTGGATAAGTATTCTATCCTAGAAGCTCCTTATCAGGAACCGTACACCTTTTAGTATAGACATAATATGCTGAAGACCTCTCATTTAATCATTATAAGAAAGATGAAAAATCGATTTCCTCTAACTCAACACTTCCACATCGATATCTCTTATCTATCATTTTTCTGAATGTAGGCATCGTCTTATTACGAATAAAATAGAAGTTCAGAATTCGAATTCTTATAAGTGAGCTCTACCACACGATCTAGAGTAAGAAGAAAGAGTGATAGTACTAAATGCCCTGTAGCCTCCTACTTATAAGTGTGGTGCACAACACACCCATAAACAAGACTCTACTAGACACGGCTTGTAGACTCCCTAGGACAGAACAACTTTGATACCACTTTTGTCACGCCCCAAACCTGGGGGCGAGACCGGCACCCAGTTCCTCCGAACATATGATGTCATACTTTGTCCATGGGCCACATTTCAAGACAACTACGAATGCTGACTAAATATCAATATAAAGCTGGGCCGACAAAGCTGATAATTATTGCAGCTGACAAACAAACCAAATATTCATACAAGGCCTACAAGCCCAAAATATTACACTAGCTGACAGGATATGTCTACAAGCCTCTACTGGTGGATATACTGTGATCGGAATAGCTCCCTGACCTACTCATAACATATATACATATATACACAAGATATACATAAAGCTCTAGACCTGGCGACTGTCAAAGGCATGGAGCTTACCGATCAAGCTGCACTTGAGCAACACTTAATGAGGATGTCTACCCGTCTGTATATCTGAACATGCACGCATGAAATGCATCACCCCTAGAAAAGAGACGTCAGTATGAAATAATGTATCGAGTATGTAAGACAATATACTGAAAGCTGAAACTGAACTGATAATATCATAACTGCAAGTAGCTGGAAGTCAAAGGTAATCTAAAGATATGCTTACATGCTGATACTAACTCAACTCTCTCAATATAGTAAGTAAAATAGATGTTCGGCCCTATAAGGCTCAATGTATATATATATATATATATATATATATATATATATATATATATATATATATATAACTGCTCTGTCGTAGTAGGCTTGCTCATAGGCGCTCGGCCATACTAGGCTTTGTATCTCGACCAACCAGGATCGCTCATAGGCGCTCGGCCACAGTAGGCTCGGTATATGACTTACCATCTGATCAGAAGTTTCCCAATAGGGACCTGCCCATTGATTATAGCTCGATGGTAATGAAAATACCGTAATACTATATATATAAACTCTCTGCTCTCTTGACTGGAAAAAGTAAATACTCAAAAGAATATGAAGTCCCGATAAAGAGAATATTATAACTTACAAAACTAGAAAAATATACGTAAATTCTGAGATATGAATTTTTCTTTATGCTTCATTATCAAACTCGTGTAATTACGAGACCATAAAAAACAAAAAAAAGGATTAACCTTAACATACTGAACCAATTTTCTTTGCAAAAACACGTAACGGAGGATCAAAGTAGGAAAAAATCCGTATAATATTCTTGAGAAATATTGTACTGCGCCTTCTTTGAATTAGCATTTCACGTTGAACCGTCTAGTTTTTCAGAGAAATCTCACGTTACCATTGCAAAATTTTGAGCTAATAACATTACTTTGCAAAGGTCACTGGTCTATTCTTAAAATGAATAAGAGAAGTAATGTTATTGATCTTATTCTTAATGTTATTGATCAATGACTAAGCCTTTGCAATGTGATGACTAAGCCAAAGCCTTATCAAGTGGCTTGTAAGAGTCATCAACCATAAATTAAGTTGCCTCCACGTTTTGGCATTTAAGCTTATCCACAACTCTAATTAACTATCCACTAATATCTTGATTAATTTGTTAATTTTCCACTAATCAATAATTAATTAATTATCCACATAATTAAGAATTATCCCAAATTACTTAGAGTATTACTCACTTTTAACACACCTTATACACCTTACTATCATGATAATGTGGTACCTCGTATGACACTAGTCCATAAATACCGGGTATTTATAGTCCCGACCGTATTTTATCTTAAAATGTCAAAATTCGACGAAATTCATTCTCATTGATTTGCTTACCCTCTCACCTTCACGAGTTTACTTATCACTTGCTTGAAATAGTATAATACTTATAATATCAAAATAATCTCATTCCCAAATTTACGTCGATTAACTTATGACGAAACATTAACGTATGAAGATGCGGGATATAGCATCTCATTTTCCGATCTTCCATCAATTTATTTATGGCGTACTTCCACGTATGAAAACATGGGGTGTAACAGTCTTCTAATCATGGGTCAATGTGAATGAATACAATACATGAGAAGTACGCCAATAAAATCTTTCATGAACAGATGATAGAATAATGTAAAATATGGGGAATCAAAAATATAAACATCTCTTGTATTTCTATGAATAGAGTCATTTATGGAAGTTGTGCATTTGCTCGTTTCGTTTGTATCATATGGATCATGTCAAACGAAAAGAAGGGATAGTCTTAACATACTTGAGCTGATTCTCTTGACTATCCCTCTAATATACGTCAATTGCGACAAAAACGTAATGGTTTATCGAAGTAGGGGAGAATCTGTATGATATTCTTGAAAACGATTGCACCGTACTACCTTAAAACCGCAAAATCCCGTTGCTATTGTGATCAATAGTTTCGTACGAATTTTTATTGAAGAAATCACGTTAATTTGTAACATTATCTTTACTGAAGCTCTCTTTGAATGGTAGAGATTCAAAATGAAGTAAAAGAGCTCTCTTTAGTCTTTTGAGTGTGGGCCCCATTTTATGGAATGATTTGGCTACCAAACTCTTTAGATTTTTCACCTATTTTAATGACTAATGAGTCATTGCTTGGGCTGCCACGTTAGGCACCTTAAGCTTATCCAAAATTATCATTAATTAACCACTAATTTTTGATTAACTTGATAATCTCCCACTATCTAATAACTAATCAATTACTCACATAATTAAGAATTATCTCAAATTACTTAAAATATTATTCACTTTTAACATACTTTATACATCTTACTATCATGGTCATGTGATACCTTGTATGTCACTAGTCAATAAATACCGGGTATTTTATCTTGGGCCGTACTCTATCCCAAAATGTCAAACTTCCACTAAATTCATTTTCTTCGATTTGCTTGCCCTCTCACCTTCGCGAATTTACTCATCACTTGTTTGAAATATCATAATACTTATAATCCCAAAATAATCTCATACGTCGATTAACTTATGACGAAACTTTAACGTACAAAAATATGAAATGTAACATCTCATTTCCGAGCTTTCATCAATTTACTTATGCCGTACTTTCATGTACGAAAACATGGAGTGCAATAGACACACATGCTAGGTGATGGGCACGCTGGCGTGTACAGTGTGAATTATGACTCGGTAGATTGTGTAGAACTGTGTAGTGACCTAATCTTGTTTCTATCCATGATATTTATACGTACTAGAGTAATTGAGTTGCGATCCATGTTAGAGACCATGTTTAGACTATATGCTTAATCTATTGGGACCCACTGAGGTCATTTCTGCTGTTGAGTTATTTGCTTAAATTTTGATTATATATTCAGTCATACTCATTCATTTGCATATCATATCTCAATCTCTGTTATCATTCATTCTCACATCATGTTATCATTGTTTGGGCTAATTGACATGAGATTTGTGAGGCCGAGAGACTGGAGAGGATGATGACTGATTGAGGCCGAGGCCTAACTGTGAGTAATATTTATGGGATCGGGCTACAAACCGAAACATGCTTTATTGATTCATGCCATGATTGGCTTATATTAGCGCTTGTGCAGGATCTGCCCCTCTGGAGTCGGACATACCAGCAGTGAATGTGGATACCTACTGAGTGCAAGTGCTAAGTGTGAGTGTTAAGTGCGAGTGCTAAGTGATTGGGAGGAATGAGTGATTGGGAGGAATGAGTGACTGGGAGGATATAGTGATTAGGAGGACTGAGTGACTTGGAGGACTAAGTGATTGAGCGTGTTGAGCAAGGTTGACTGCTCTGAGATCATGATCACATGAGTTTATCGTTGTGGTGCATTACACTAAACATGCATAATTGGCATGTAGGCATAAGAATTCATTTCCTCATGATGTACGGTATTGTGGCATTCATGACTTCACATGTACCTTGACATGTAGGCATAGAGATGTACTTTCCTCATGCCATATGACAATGACACATATTATCTGTTGTTGAAAGTTTATGGGAAAATCACCGTTTTATGATATACTCACATTTTGGTGATTTCGGTGAAAGGTTTGGGTCTTACCATTACTGTAAGGCCTCGTAACAATTTTACCTAAAAACCCAGAATTTTGTGGTGCCATGTTAGATTTATGTGTTCTGCCTTTTTGGATTGAACAGTACGCTACTGAGTTAAAGAAAAGTGTTTTGCAGAAGAGTATGTTTCTGCGTCCCATTATGCGGCCGCATAATCACTCTGCGGACCGCATATTGGTCGCAGAGTGAGGCAGTCAATTTGGCCAATTTTGATGTCAGCTTTGCGGCCAATTATTTGACCGCACAACCATTTTGCGTGCCGCATATTGGTCGCATAATTGTCCTTGGGCTTTGGGAAGGGAGGTTCAGTGGTTCATTATGCGACCGCAGAACAGGTTTGCGGACTGCATATTGGTCGCAGACTGGGCCAGAAAATTCAAGCCCCTGAGAGCCACTTTTGTGGTCATTTTGCGGGCCGCATAACCATTATACGGTCGCATATGTGACCGCAGCTCCGTATCGGAGCTTCAAATTTCTAAATTTTTTACCCGATCCCATGTCGTTAAAACATATGATATGTTTCATTTTGAACCTATTTCTAATGCCTTAGAGTGAGAGAAATAAGTCCTAGAGTGATAGAGTAATATCCATCTACTTAGTCCTCAATTCTTGCATAAAACCTTGAAGATTTGTCAAGTGAAGTTCACCAAGTCTTCTCCTTAAATGTAAGAATCTATGCCCTAGCTCATAATTTTGAAATTTCTACTAAAATGGGTAATTAGAAAGACAGTTCATGGGCTTGGAGTTTATTTCTTTTGCACGCATGGGTGGTGAAGGAACATAGGATGAATGTGATCTAAAAATGGCAAAGGATGGGGTATGGGTTGACTGAATCTTTAACAAAAGACCTGAAAACATAATGCACACCTAGTGCTTGATAATGCGCAAAATGGGCTAAAGTATTGGACATCCTTCTAATTCTTGAATCAACTTGTGACATTCCTAAAATAGATTGAAGGTGCTAAGGGTTCCATAATTTATTGTAGAACCTAAGGAAAGCTCTATTGAGGTATGTGCGGCTAAACCCCCTCTTCTTTTTGAATCGAAATCCCTGGCGTCCGTGTAATTGGTGTAAGTACATAAAATTGATCATACTAGAATTGTCTGCCCTGATGTGTTGTGTGGAAGATTCAAGTTCAATGGTTTATCTAAATGTTTATCATGTCATCATGCCCAATTGAGTATTTGTTTAAAAAGGTGGGATATGTGTTGAGAAAGGTTGAGAGTTTATGCCAATAATCGAATAATGGTTGATATGCCAATTTGTATGAAAAGTCTATGTGTGCTTATGATTTTCCAAGACTTCTTCCTATGTGCGCAAATGCCTTAAATGATAGACCTTATTGATGTTGAAGATAATGTTGAATATGTAAAAAGGAAACTTGAATTGTAAGATACGGACACACGCCAAGAACGACTTAATAAAAGAGGCCACTCGTGCCAACATATTGAATGATGGGAAAGAAATGAGAAATGAGATAAATGATTAAAAGGATGATGTCTCAAGTGAGATGGCCTAGCTGATCAGGCTGTGACCGGACTCCATACCGCACACATGGTGGTAATTGTTCTGGAGATGATGATTGGAATTGAGGATATGTTTGATGTCTCAAATGAGATGACCTAGCCGATCGGGTCGAGATCGGACTCCGTGTAAGTGCACAGTGGTATTGTGGATTGTGGGACATGGCACTAAGATTACCAACCTAATAAGATAAAAATTGAACCTAGAACTTACGTGATCACCTACTTGATGTTTTAGTATTTGTTTGAAGCTTTTATTGTACAACATGACTGTTTCCCTTTTTGTTTCATTGTCCCTTCTATTAAGGTTGGTGTTTAGCTTTACATACTAGTACTATTCGACAGTACTAATGTCCTTTTTGCCGGGTACGATACATCTTTGAATAGATGTAGGTGGTTCCATAGCAGACAATGCCGATCGAAGCTAATGGTGCATCCTCTTCTCAGCGATCTTGGTGAGCCCCCTTTTCTTCGGGGGGTCATAACTGTCTTTTGTATCCTTATAGGCTCCGTTGACATTTACGTGGGTTGTGTATGGGTATTGGAAGGGTTAGTGGATTATGTTGTATATTTTTTATTAAACTCTTGTCCCACTAAATTGTAAATTGTGTGTATTTTTTTGGAACTTAACTATGATGTAATGAAAATGAAGTAAAGCAAACTTGTAATGTTCTCTCTCTATGTATATATATAATCTTTCAACTGCTTAACTAATGGTAACGTGCCTTCTTCAATCGTAAACGAGTCGGGTAAAAAATATCTAATAGTCTTGCTCGACCGGTTTCACTCGGTTGAGCGTCGGTCACGCTCCCCGAGGTTGGGGCATGACAAACTTGGTATCAGAGCCTAAGGTTTTAAAGTGTCCTAAGATGTCTCGGAGTCGTGTCTAGTAGAGTCCTTCTTTTTGGTGTGTTGTCGACCACATCTATAAGTTGGAGGCTATTTGAACATTTAGGAACAATAACCTTCTTTGATAATCTGGATCGTGCGATGGAGATAATTGTGCAACTGGTTTTCCTTAACTTGTGCATTCCCTTAATTTTCAGTATTTGTCCCCTAAGAAGAAAGAGAGAATTGAACAATAAGTCAATGCCACCCCAGGAATGGTTGTTGATTCCCTACTTGATAATGCGGGCGAGGATAGTCCCCCGACTATTACACTGCCTAATTCATCTACTCCAGAACAGACTACACCAGTCCCTACACATGTGGAGGGCGCCCTAATCCCTCCCACCGATATTCCTGTTCCACCTCTAGCCCCGGCTCCCGGTCCTAGTATTTCTGATGAATATCTTAGGGGAACTATTAAGATGCTGACTCAGTTTGTGGCTTCTCATGCTCAAAGGTAAATTGTTGTACCCACTTATTTTATCCTGCAAGGGGATTCTTCTAGTTCTAGGGTAAACATGTTTCTTCAGTTAGACCCTCCAGTTAGACCTTTCATGGACCATTTCTTGCCTGCCGAGACTAAGGCAGCTCATGCTGTGGAGTTTGAGACCCTTAAACAGGGTGGTAAGAGTGTGTGGGAGCATCACATAGAGTTCGCGCGCCTGTCAAAGTATGCTGATCATATAATGCCTACTATGGAGGCCAGAGTGCGTTGATTTGTGCACGGCCTTAGCCCTTTGGTTATTAATAAGGTTGTCATAGCTGCTCTAAATTCTGACATGAACTATGGAAAGATGATGGCATTTTCCCAGCATACAAAGGCCCGAAAGTTAAAAAATAAGATGGAATGAGAAGGTAGCAGTAGGGACCGATCAGCGGGCAACCCTAGGGGTTCATTTGGTGGTGGGAGATAAGCTTTTCGCAGAGGATCATCAAGGCCATCCCAGTCTTATGCTTAGCCTTCAGCTAGTGCTCTGCCAACAGAGCACGGTCAGCAACAGGGGAGTCGCTTTAGGCCCACAGCAGGGGGTCCGACCATCAAGGCCGATTAGGAGGGAGATTCCAGCAGCAGCGGAGGCCCCCATGCCCCAAGTGTGGGAAGATGCATTTAGGAATCTGCTACATGGATTTGACAGTATGTTATGGGTGCGGGATGAGAGGCCATATTCAGAGGGAGTGTCGCGCATCCTGCTAGGGTGCGGGAAGGGGCACAACTCAGTCATCCAGTACTGCAGTTGCTACATCTTCAGCACACCCTCCAGCTCGAGGCTCTCCAGCACCAGCAGAGCGTGGTGCAGCTAGGGGTGGTGCTCAGAGTTCAAGAGGCCCCAGCTGGTTCTATGCTATGAGTGGTCATCAGAGTGCAGAGGCTTCTCCAAATGTTGTCACTGTATATTGACTGTCCAATCTTAAGATGTGCATGCTCTTATTGATCCCTGATCCTCTTTGTCCTATGTTACTCCTTATGTTGCAACGGAATTCAGGATAGAACCAGAACAACTTCATGAGTCGTTATCTATATCTAGTCCGGTTGGCAAGTCTATTACAGTCGCGCGGGTTTATAGAGATTTTGTTGTCACGGTACGCGGTCGGGATACCATGGCCGATCTCATTGAATTGGCGATGGTTGATTTTAATGTAATAATGGTGATGGATTGGCTTTATTCATGTTTTTCCAAACTCGATTGCCGAACTATAACTATGAGGCTTGAATTTCCTAATGAGCCAGTTGTTGAGTGGAAAGGGAATAATCTTGTGCCAAAAGGTAGGTTTATTTCTTACCTTAATTAAGGCCACAAAGATGATGAAAAAGGGATGTATTTATCATTTGGTCCGGGTTGCGTACACCGATGCTGAGGCACCTACCCTTGGGTCTGTGTCGGTTGTAAATGAATTCCTAGATGTCTTTTCGGATGAACTCCCTGGTATTCCACCAGACAGGGAGATGTATTTTGGGATTGATGTGATGCTAGGCACGCAGCCTATACTCATTCCACCTTATAGAATGGCACCGGCAGAATTAAAGGAGCTAAAGTAAAAACTGAAAGGACTTACAAGAGAAGGGTTTCATCCGACCGAGTGTGTTGCCTTGGGGAGCACCAGTTCTCTTTGTCTGAAAGAAAGATGGATCGCTACGAATGTGTATTGACTATCGGCATCTCAACAAAGTCACAATAAAAAATAAGTACCCTCTACCAAGGATAGATGATTTATTTGATCACTTACAAGGTGCTATGTACTTCTCCAAATTTGATTTGCGCTCAGGGTATCACCAATTGAAGATCAGGGAGCAGGATATTCCAAAAACAACTTTTAGAACCCGGTATGGGCACTTTGAATTCCTGGTAATGTCTTTCGAGCTAACAAATGCCCCGACAGCTTTCATGGATCTTATGAATCGAGTCTTTAAGCCGTTTCTTGACGCCTTTGTGATAGTTTTCATTGACGACATTCTTGTATATTTACGAGGTCGAGAGGATCACGCTGATCACCTCAGGGCAATTTTGCAGACTTTTCATCAGCACCAGTTGTATGCAAAGTTCTCAAAATGTGAATTTTGGGTTGAATATGTTACATTCCTGGGTCATTTCGTTTCCAGAGAAGGAATAAAGGTTGATCCTCAAAAGATTACAGTGGTAAAAGATTTGCCTAGACCTACCACTCCAATAGAGATTCGTAGTTTCTTGGGCTTAGTTGGGTATTATCGGAGGTTTGTGGAGGGGTTTTCTACTTTTTCCTCTCTGTTGAATTAATTGACGCAGAAAGCAGTTAAAATCCAATGGTCTAATGCTTGTGAAAGGAGCTTCCAAGAGTTGAAATCAAGATTAACTTCAGCACCAGTGTTGACTCTACCAAAGGGTGCAGATGGGTTCGTGGTATATTGTGATTCTATAAGAATCGGGCTTGGGTGTGTGTTGATGCAATATAGCAAGGTTATAGCTTATGCTTCAAGACAACTTAAGAATCATGAAAAGAACTATCCAACACATGACCTAGAGCTTGCGGCGGCAGTATTTGCATTAATGATTTGGCGACATTATTTGTATGGGGTCCATGTAGATGTATTCAAGGACCACAAGAGCCTTCAATATATTTTCAAACAGAAGGAATTGAACTTGAGGTAGAGAAGGTGGCTTGAGTTGCTCAAGGATTATGACATCGATATTTTATATCATCCGGGGAAGGCTAATGTTGTGGCAGATGCGCTTAGACAGAAATATATGGGTAGTTCGGCTCACTTAAAGGTATCTCAAAGGCTGTTGGACCGAGAGGTTCACTAGTTGGCCAGTTTGGGAGTTCGTTTGCGGACTCTAATGAAGGAGGAGTAATTTTGTAGAATAGGGCAGAATCATCTCTTGTGGAGAAAGTAAAGGAGAAGCAATACAATGATCCAATGTTGGTTCAGCTGAAGGAGGGGATTCTTATACATAAGACCACGGCTTTTTCTCTTGGCATGGATGATGGTACATTATGGTACCAAGGGCGACTATGTGTTCCAAATGTAGATGGTCTTCGGGAAATAATCATGGCAAAAGCACATACTTCTATACATTCCGTGCACCCAGGTTCTACGAAAATATATCATAATCTCAAGGAATTTTATTTGTGGAATGACATGAAAAGGGGTGTGGCGGACTTTGTGGAAAAATGTCCAAACTGTCAGCAAGTGAAGGCCGAGCATCAAAGGCCCGGTGGTTTGGCACAGAATATAGAAATTCCAATGTGGAAGTGGGAAATGATCAATATGGATTTTATGGTAGGGTTACCGCACACGCCGTGCAAGGTTGACTCAATTTGGGTAATCGTGGATTGATTCACGAAATTAGCACACTTTTTACCAGTTAAATCTACCACACCACGGAACAGTATGCTCAGTTATATATCAAGGAAATAGTCAGGCTCCATGGCATCCAGTTTCAATCATTTCAGACCGAGGGGCTCAAATCACGGCCAATTATTGGAGGAAATGTTAGCAAGGGTTGGGTACTCAGGTGAATCTTAGCACAACCTTACATCCACAGATCGATGGGCAAGTAGAGCGGACTATTTAGACGCTTGAAGACATGTTGCGTGCTTGTGTCCTTGACTTCAAGGGTAGCTGGGATGATTATTTGTCTCTCATAGAATTTGCTTATAACAACATCTTCCATGTCAGTATTCAGATGGCGTCGTTCAAGAAATTATATGGTAGGAGATGTAGATTGTCGATTGGGTGGTTCGAGGTTGGGGAAGATGAATTGATAGGGACATACCTTGTCAATCAGGCTATGGAGAAGGTTAAGATCATAAAAGAGCATTTGAAAACTTCCCAGAGTCGTCAGAAGTCCTATTCTGATGTTCTTCATAGAGACTTAGAATTCGAAGAGAGTGATTGGGTGTTCTTGAAGGTTTCCACAATGAAGGGTATTATGCGATTAGGAAAGAAAGGGAAACTAAGTCCGAGGTATGTCGTGTCATACATGATCATTCAACGGATCCGTCAAGTGGCATACAAGCTTGAGCTACCTCCCGAGATGTCATTAGTACACCCAATATTTCATATATCTATGCTGGAAAAGGTAGTAGAAGACCCAATGTCTATTGTGCCAGTTGAGACCATTGAGGTTGATGAAGAATTGTCATATGAAGAAATTTCTAGTTGCCATTCTTGATAGGCAAGTTCGGAAGTTAATAAACAAATATATCACCTACGTGAAAGTACCATGGCAAAACCAGCGGGTTGAATAAGCTACGTGGGAAGCCGAGGAAGAAATGAAAAAGAAGTACCCTCATTTGTTAGAATAGCCATGTAATAGTTTCTATGAAGTTACTTCCTATAAAACTTTGTATCATTTGTTAAATTAAAGCAAAGGTGTTTTTTTTAGTTGTATATGTTACTTGTGAGACCACGGTTGGTGTGGATGAGAGTTTTGTTACGTCATTGGCTTGTGCATATAATGTAAGACGTATTTATGGGGTTCTCTGACAGGTGGATAGGCCTAGTTACAAAGGAAACTCTGGAAATATTTTTGGAAATCTAGTGAGTTAGTTAAACTCAGGGCTGCTAGCGTGTTTATGAAAACCAAGTTGCATAAGTTGCTAATTGTGGACCCTAAATCCTCATTCAAGGACGAATGATCTTAAGTGCCCAAAATTTGCTACTGAGTTAAAGGAGAGTGTTTTGTAGAAGAGAGCGTTTTTGCAGCCCATTATGCGGCCGCAAAATCACTCTACGAACTGCATATTGGTCGCATAGTGAGGCAGTCGATTTGGCCAATTTTGAGGCTAGTTTTGCAGCCAATTATGGGATCGCATAACCATTTTGCGGACCGCATAAACGTCCTTGGGCTTTTGCGAAGGGAGGTTCTGATGTGCATTAGGAGAACAGGTCTGCGGACCGCATATTGGTCGCAGACCAGGGAAGAAAATTCAAGCCCTTGAGGGCCACTTTTGCGGTCATTTTGCGGGTCGCATAACCATTATGCGGTCGCAAATGCGACCACATATCCGTGTCGGGGCTCCCAATTTTTAAATTTTTAACCCGGTCCCAAGTCGTTAGAACATATTCTATGTTTCATTTTGAACCTATTTCTGATGCCTTAGAGTGAGAGAGTGATCTCCATTACTTACTCTTCAATTCTTGGATAAAACTTTAAAGATTTTTAAAGTGAAATTCACCAAGTCTTCTCCTTAAAGGTAAGAATCTATGCCCCAACTCATAATTTCAAAATTTCTACTAAAACGGGTAATTAGCAATATAGTTCATGGGCTTGGGGTTTATTTGTTCTGCATGCATGGGTGGTGAAGGAACATAGGATGAATGTGAGCTAAAAATGGTAAAGGATGGGGCATGGTTGATTGAATCTTTCACAAAAGACCTTAAAAACATAATGCACACCTAGTGCTTGATAATGCGCACAAATTGTCTAAAGTATCTGACATCCTTCTAATTCTTGAATCAACTTGTGACATTCCTAAAATACATTGAAGGTGCTAAGGGTTCCAAAATTTATTGTAGAACGTAAAGAAAGCTCTATTAAGGTATGTATGGCTAAACCCCGTCTTCTTCTTGAATCTTGTTTACCGGAAAAATGGTAATTACAATTATATTTGATTATGTGGTTCTAAAAATATGTGATTTATTTTAATGCTAGTTGTTAAGAAGTTTATGCTAAGTGCGATTGAAGCCGATAGAGTAATAACAGTATGAAATCGAAGATAAGCAAACTGGGATGCCTCAAATCGGATGTTCGATCCTGGCCTCGGGGGATCCTCGAGGTCGAGGCTCGGGGGTACTGTTGGACGATCGATGAAGCTATAATAGCTTTATAGGTTTCGGAGTATGCTATTTATGATCAATAATGAGCTATAAATGAAGAACAATTAATGAAATGCAATAAATGTAAGTAAATGAGCCAACAGAAAGACAATAGGGAATGTTTGAGTAATGAAGCATAGAATGTTCTTGTTCCTTGTATTGAATATTCTGTGTCTAAGAAATGACAAGGGTCCCCTTTATATAAGAGGGGAAACCCTAACATAGTACATTAGAATTTATTACAAGAGGGGACAGTTAGCGCGGCCATTTATTGATCTAGCATAGACTTGTACTATTTTCCAGGCGCTTGTCAGCCCTAGTCATGTACCCTCGGGAATCCCCGAGCTTTACTTCATCGGGTCTCACCCTATTCCTTGCTCCGATATATGACGAACGATCCGAGGTTAAAGCATGGTTGACGTTGAATCTATTCCTCGATATTGTCGTTCGATAAACTCCTCTCGAAATCGTTCCTCGGATCTATCCTCCATGCCATAAGAGATTTCGAAATCGATCGCACCCGATTTTGACTGTATACAGATAGTCTCCGTGTTTCGTGGAATGAAGAGACAAGAAACGTATTGAATTCATTATCTTTCAATATTTCCGTTATTGCGTCATCCGTGCCATATAAAGAGACTGACGAGATAGATGGGAACCCATAGAGTCGTGTCCATACACCTACTAAGAAGTTCCTGCATTGATGATAGCAATTATCGCCCTTTGGATTTCTATAACGTACATGATGACCCTCTATAAATACGCCTTTCCCTACTTCGTCTCCCTTATTATGCCTCCAAGTTCTTGAGAGATTTTTTCCTATATCTCTCTTGTAGTTCCTTTCCGATCAAATCTTCCTTTTTTCTCGCGATTCCTAGAAGGAAAGAGATGGCGAAGACTTCCTCCAGTGTTTCTCAAACTGACAAGCCTTCCTCCCCTTCACAACTGTCAAAGGAGAAAATGACAGAAACCCCTCGTCTCGAGGATTGCATCCCTGGGGCGTGTGTGATATCCTCCGATTTTAAGATTGACAGATCCTCTTTGAGGCCAGGGCGATGCGACCCATGTCTTGGTATATTCACTTGATCTTAGATACCGAGAAGGTAAAAATGGACTGCCGATAGGGGAGTTCGGTGCTGGTGAAGACCCCATCCCGGGAGAAAGATATTACCACGCACGAGGCCGGCTTCCACAGTGTGTACACTTACCCATTTACCCTTGGCCCAGTGGGACCCTCGTCGCCCCCAATGGACCATATTATCCTTGACTTCTACGAACGATACCAAGTGACCCTTGGTCAGATACATCCATCGTTTTGGCACACTGTATATATGACCAGGAATTTCTCGGACATGGTCGAGGCAATGCCTTTTACCCTTGACCATTTGATTAGAATGTACAGCCCCCGACTTTATCGTGGTGGCCTAATCAAACTTCAACGTCGGGCCTCGAGGCCCTTTGTTGCCTGTACTGATGAAGTTAGAGGCAGAGGATGGATGAGTCGCTTTGTCCGAGTTAGGATCGCGGACCTGATTCCGACGGAAAGGACGCCATTCCGCGAGAGGTGGAATATGAGACGTAAGTGCATATTTAACCAGACGCCTTTCCTTTTCTTGTGGTTTAATTACCCTATGAAATGTCTTTTGTCATTGTTGCAGCCATTGCTCTGTAACCTGGGTCGGTCAAAAGTCTCTCGAATTGGATCCGCCGGCTAGATTTGGTCTGCCCATATGCTGAGCGTGTATGGTGCGACCTACTAGTGGGCCGATGGGAGGCGAACAATCATGGTAATACATTTTCCTTATTGTAATTACATTTTTTTGGAGGGGCATCACTGATCAAATCTTCGCATCCGGTGGTTGTGCTTTGTATTTGTACAGGCCTGGGAGAGACCTCTTTGATGAGGGAAGCGCCACTTGGGGAAGCGGATACCCTGAAACCTGTTAAGGAAAAGTAGAGAAGAAAGAAATCACTGGACAAGTCTTCAAAATCGAAGAAGACCAAAGTGAAAGGATCCTTGGTTGGCTCGGTGGCCCTGAACCCTGAGGTCTATGAGGATCGCTGAACCGACAGATGAGAAGGAGCTGGTCCTGAGGTGGTGTTCGTGGCAAGAGAAAACCTAGCCGCCTCGCATCTTGCTGAGCTAATGGCCATTGAATCGGAGATATCCAGGCCGGATTTTGATGCGGCGGCTACCCAATCTGGAGCCGAGGGTCCTATCAGAGATAAGTCGGACAACGTTCCCGGGCCAGATGTTAGCCGGGATTCCCCCCGATCTGGTATGCACTTGGTTGTAGGGCCGTCAGAGCCTTGTACCGAGGTTCCTCAAAGGTGAGGGAAAGCCCAGATTATTCTATCCCGAGCAATTGATGTGAGCGACTCCCCCCTAAAATTGACCTTTCCTTCGGTCCAATCGCAGGATGCCTGAAATAAAGAGTTTCCTTATGCGGGAGCGTATGCTGAGGGTAGAGACATGTTTAAAAGGGTATGTGTTGCAGCCGAAGAGAATTCTGAACCTGAAGCCTCACTCGTTCTTAGTGAGCTTGATAGACTCTGTGTACAGGTAACCCTTTGCAAGCTTTACCAGGTATATTGATGCTCATCATCCTTATTTTGTTTCACCCGTGCTTTCAGGCCAAGGTGTTTTATGACCAGACCTTCGCCAAGTACCAAGAAGAGTTGGCTTTCTATGAGGGTGAATGCAGGAAGCTTACATCGGAGGCCAACGAGCTTAGAGGCCGCTCTAGTGAGAAAGAAGAGGAGCTCTGCAGTCTTCGGGCTTGTTTGGAGGCGACGTCCAGAGAGAGGGCATGCCTTGTTGAGCAAGTATCATAACTTCTTTTCGTTTTAATCTGCGCGTTTACCTTACTGTGGTGTCATGACCCATTTTAGGTTGTTTTTTGCAGTTCGAAAAGAAAGATGCTCTAATGAAGGAGGAAATCCGAGCCCAGGGTGCCGAGATTCTCGAACACAAACGGTACGTGAGTGAGATGATTGATGAGAGAGGCACTCTCCAGGGGAAGGTGACCTCGGTCGAACGTCAACTTCATGACGTGAGGGTGGAGTTTGATAGATACAAAGATCGTCTTGCCGAATCGGCCGCCGCGTTATCCGCAACCAGAGCTGAAACTGAGGCGCTTGTTTCATCGTATAAAGAGGATGTTGTTGCAGTGAATGCTCATGCTAAGAAGGTGTCTGAAGAGGCTGACTTGCAACTGGCCCGAGCTGTGAAGCATGCCCAATTGAAATCTCGGAGGCAGGCCTTTGAGTATATTCGTGTCGGGGGTATCGATCTGACTGCCGAGATCGAGAGGGTGAAGCCCTTGGAAGAAGGGGTCGCTGCCTTGATTACTTCTGAGGGCGAATCGAGCGATGGCTCGAAAGATGATGGTGATGAAGGCGAAGTCCCCGAGGGGCAAGAGGTCGTTGGATACCTTGGGGCTGAAACTAGAATCGTTGAGCGCATGACCTCCCAAAGGGTCGCCGAAGACACAGCTCCAGCGGTAGATTAGGGTTATGTTTATTTCTTCTCTGCACAGGCTTAGGACATGAGTCCTGTAAATATGCTTCTTCATTCCGTGTATATAAAAAGCCTTTTATTTTCATCTGTTGTTTTCACTTTTGCTTTTTTCATTAGATTTCAATGCTCACTAGATCGCCATGGCTAAAGGATTCGCCCTTTCAGGTTTCAGTCCCCAAATCGAGTCTTGGACAGTGTTCTTCGACCCCTAGATTTTTTGAATTAGCCCTGAGGCTTTTCCAGGCAAGCGTTTACGCTTTCAAAATGTGGGTCGATGTGATCTTGAACTGGCCCGTAAGCTTTATGATGTCAGCCCGGAGGCTCTTATGCGTTTGCCCTTATGCTCTTGTTAACCATTTCGGGCTCAGTCCTCGAGTCGGATTATGACTCGAGCTCATCGACCCTTAGGTTTTGAGTTAGCTCTAAGACTTTTTTAAGCTGGCATCAAGGCTCTTACGCATTTTTAGTTAACCTTTTTTGGGCTCAGTCTCCGAGCCGGGTTACGACTCGAGCCCATCGACCCATAGGTTTTGAGTTTGACGTTGGGTCAAAATGACCTTCAGTATGGTTGTATTTTCTGTTGCTTAAAGATTTATTTCGAATTTTTTGTGTTCGCCCGACTCTTCCATGGCCCAAAAATAATCGAAGCTCTTTTTTCGAGCCGACATGAAAATGTTCGAAGCTCTTTTTTTTAGCCGACATGAAAATGTTCGAAGCCCTTTCTCGCTTACCCCAAAGGTAGCATGATTTTAACCGATTATTTCCGAAATAATTTCGAAGGATTTGATTTCATGGTGATGGTCGGGCGTCCCCAAATCGCGTTAGTTGGGCCGGAGCCTATCGACCAGAGTCGTTTATGTTTTGGCCGAAGCCTTTAGACTGGAGTCGTCTTGTATGGCCGGAGCCATTAGCCCCCCGAATGTCGTATCCTTGGCATCTATATTCGAGGGTATGCCTTTTTAGGGGTCTTACAAGTTCGAATATATAGCCTTGGCTTAGAAATCGGGATTGGGCCTTATTATTTAGATATGTCCACTCGGGGCCTTGAAATCTAGGTCATGCCCCTAGGACTTGTAGTTTTGGCTATGTCCTGAGGACTTGTGGTTTTGAAACTGCCCTCGGATTACTTTTGGGCTCGAGGTTACCCATTCAGGATTTTACTGCCTCACTTGTGTTTTCGTGTCAGTTTTTGAGTGCTCGGGAATTCTTTGGTTCTGGAGCCATTACTGGTGATGAGAATTCCTTTTGAAAGCACAAATCTTGTATAAAAGATGCTTCCTTTGATTATTCGGTATATGTGTACATATTTTTAAGTGTTGAGGGCTCGATCATCCTACGCAGGCACAATTCTATTGATCGTTTGGCCTGTTACATTATTCTCCTATCGAGACTTTTTTCGGTAGTTTCTCCCAGGGGAGGGTATGCTTCCCAGCATTCGAGGTTGATTGGAGAGGAGCCTCGAATACTTGATTGAGCTTTCCTTGGGCAGTGCATAAATTTTGCCTCGTTAAAAACCTTGCCGGTAAAACACTTTTTAGGGATAAAACCCGATCGAAGGAAAAGAGTGCAACGTACGCTTTTGTATCCCAAGGGTCTTTCGGAGTTGAGGGTGTTTTGATGTCTTCCGCCAGGCATCTACAGTAGTTAGTTCGGAACATATGAATAAAAATGGGAGCATAGTTTTACCTTAGCGGCAGTAGTGTTTGAGCATGGATGTGTTTAAGTCACTTGGAGATTGTTCGCATGTCGTGATGCCGATCCTGTATGATTTCTTACCTTCTTTTCCGAGGGCGCGGCTCTTCCTAACTCGGGCTTGACTTGATCCTGTCACATTAGGATTTCGAATATTTTAGGATGGCCTTTCTTAAGACCGAGTCCCCGACTCCAAAATGTCGGTGAGTGGCTTTTGTCTTTGGGTGGCTAGGCTCCTCGTTTTTTATCTACTAGCTCGATGGCTAAAGTTATGGCCTTGTTGCTTGAATTCTCCGTGGCATGTCGGATTCTGGCATTTTTCTTCACTACTTCGGCTGATGCTAAGAGCTAGGACCAAGCCGCCAGAAAGGACGGCGTTTTTTCTATGCTTCGATTTTAGAGTCGTTTGGTATGCCCGTAGGACTTAGCGCGGCATTTCCCTATGTCTTCCTTTTGTGTTTTCTGACTCTTTTTTCAAAATTTGGATGATGGTTCGGCTCTTGGACTCGGCCAGATTTCTAGTATGAGGGTGGTGAGGCGTCGCCAGGATCCTCCGAGTTTTTTTATCTTCGAGAGACCCTGTTTCTGATTGGCTGCTTCCCATTGTTGCAGGATCTTCCATGTGGGTTGGTCCTTTGTGGCGTCGAAGTCGGATATGGTCCCGCGCCGAGTTAGAGACTTCTTTCTTTTTCGAAGGACTGTGCTTCTTCCCACTTTGAGAAATAGTTAGTCATAAAATAGAGTGAGTCTAGCTTTATCTGGCGTTGTTGGTAGAGGCCCAATGACGTCCGCCCTGCATTTCATGAATGGTCGCGGCGACGAGACTATTCCGGTCATCTGTCTAGTCAGGATAAGGGGTGCCAGGATGACTTCCACAGGTTCCTTCGCGGTTTTCTGAAGTGTGTGACGTATGTCATCAGTTTGCTGAGTAGGAATTGAGTTGTTTTAATTCGTCGGGGCCCCCAGTTCCTTCGGATCTTTGGGTAATTCCTCGATCTTCTGATAATTATTGTATGCATCCCCCCCCCCCCCCCCCCCCCCCCCCATTTTATGTCGGGCTGGCGGAGTCGACTTCAGACAGCTAGACGAGTGTCCCAAGGGGAAGATCATTGTTTTTTACGAGCTTTAAGAGGGTACCAGCTTTGATTTTTACATCGGGATTCACTCCCTGCAACGTGGTCGCGTGACTTGAATCATGTTTGAGCACCCTTGCGCTCCGCTTTTTTGGAGCTCTCCCTTACCCGACATACCGCCAGGAGAGAAACATATTTTTCCCAGGTGACTTCGACTCCTGGCCTTCGGCCGACTTCAGACCTGCTTTCATAACCTCATACTCGGCTTCGTCGTTAGTCGGTTATATGGTTTTTGGGATGTTGTCCGATTACGCTGCCTGTAGGCGGCCTCGTAATTATGCCAAGCCTGACCCCTCTCTTATTTGAGACCCCTCAGAGGAACGGAGTCCGTATCCCCGGAGATACGCCCGTTTTTATCGAAGGTTCCTCCTTCGCTCGGGGTAGGCGTAAATCGGCAGCAAAACCTGCAAAAATTTAGAGTTTTCGCAGCCCACTCGGGCCGACAACTCGATAACGCCCTTCAAGCTTGATGGACCAGATGGCCAGCCGACCCGATAACTCGGTCCACGCGATATACATTGAAGTAAATATATTGCTAAAGTGAGAGTACAATTCCATGGAAAAGGAAGTCTTTGATTTCGGGACGTACTAGCTGACGTAGAAGTTATCTTTTCTAGAAAGGGATATCTGACTTTTAGTAGGTAGGGAATTAAGTACCTCATTCTTGGATGAACGCCTTCTATACTTTGGACTGAAGATTTCTTACCTTGCCATGTCTTTTCATCCCGAACTAATCCCCCCGTCGGTGTGGATATTTTCATTTGTTTGGTCACGGGTCTCTGGGAAACATCTGTCCCGCCGACGATTACGTGGTCGACGTGTTATGGTTTCCCCGCTCCGCTCCTTCAAACTATTTTTCTTCCCTGAGTGTGTTTTATGGCTCGGCTTCCAGCAAATTCTCGGAGGTATCCTTTGCTAGTTAGTCGGGTCGCTTCCTCCCGGATCTACCTGCAGTCTTCGGTCTTATGGCCTTGCGCACTTTGGAACTCGCACACCAGATTAGGGTTTCTTTGTGAAGGGTATGATAATATGGGCCTTGGCCATCTGGTGTCCCTGATTCCACCCATAGCCGCTACAATGTCTGTAGCACCAGTGCCGAAGTTGTATTCGGACGATGAGGGCACTTCCGCTGGTTCTGGGCATCTGTTGGTTCTAGCTTTGATCACCAATCCTGGGGGGTTAAACCTCGGTCCACTCTTCTATTGATTTGGGGTGTGTTGCTTCTCATTGTTTATGTGATCACCTACTTAATGTTTTAGTATTTGTTTGAAGCTTTTATTGAACAACATGATTGTTTCCCCTTTTTGTTTCATTGTCCTTTCTATTAAGGTTGGTGTTCAGCTTTACATACTATTACTATTCGACAGTACTAACATACCTTTTTTCGAGGGCGCTACATCTTTGAATGGATGTAAGTTGTTCCATAGAAGACAGTGCTGATCATAGCTAGTGGTGCATCCTCTTCTCAACGGTCTTGGTGAGCCCCCTTTACTTCTAGGGGTCATGTAGTACATCTTTTGTTTATATGCCTACCGTTTTAAGGTATAGCCGAGACCTTGTTGCCGGCATTATCATAACTGTCTTTTGTATCCTTAGAGGCTCCGTAGACATTTACGTGGGGTGTGTATGGTTTAGGTTCCATCACGACTAGTAGGATTTTGGGTCATGACAAGTTGGTATCAGAGCTCTAGGCTCATAGGTTCTACGAGTCATGAGCAATTGTCTAGTAGAGTCTTGTGGATTGGTATGATGACGTTCATACCTATCTTCGAGAGGCTACAGGACATTAAGGATAAACCTCTTCTCTTTCTTTGCTCATTGTGCGACATTGATTCAGCTTGAAGCGTACATCTTTGAATTCCTACCACTCACTCGTATGTGTACGTGAGCGCTCGGTATCAGCTGTGCATCGACGACTTGTGATTCATGGATGAGGTGTGAGATGTGTTTTCTGTGTGATGATGATGGGCCATTCTGAACGACTAGAGGCTAGGTTTTGACAGTAGCTTGAGCACGATGAATTTCGGTTGTGTGAGCATGTGTTTTTGGACTTCTATGTCAAATGGTGTCCCTATGAGTGGGACTGGTGGCTCAGTGAGTGGTTGGATGGCTATATGAAGAGTAGGATGTGATTTCGGGATATGTTCAGATGGTTTGAATGTGACGGGAAGAGTTTGATTGAGATATGAAAGGACTATTGGATGCTCGATTTCTGGATATGTCATACAATCTTGAGTTATGAAGGTTTTTGAGAGTATCTTTCGTGTTATTTCATTTGTGGAACGAAGTAGATTTTCATGTCTTGTTGATGAGTTCAGACTCCAAAAGATTAAGTGACTTCATATTAGTTGTGGTTGTGAAAGGGTATAGATAGATGTCACTTTAATGCTAGGTAGGTGGGTTATCACTTGGGGGCAATCTACGGGTGTGTGATCCCTATGATGTTGTGTGAAGGCTTTCTTTTCTACCTATGGGTATATGTGTTGCGTTTTGAGTTTGGATTGGTTGAGAAGTTGACATGACCGTCACGAGGATGAATGCGAGCTTAGAAGATGATTTGAGGTACTATATGGCTTGTTTCACATAGCTTATGAAGGATTTAGTTGAACCCCGCTGCGGTATTATGTCAGTAATAGAGTATGGGCATTGTGAGTTATCGAGTGTTTGGATCTACGAATTTGAGCCAAGGGGGGGAATCTTCTATCGATGATTTGATTGCATGATTACTTGTTGTATTGGTTTCGGCATAAGGCATACTTGTGGATCGATTATGACTTGCAGAGGCTGGTTTTGAGGATAACTTAAACAAGCAAATATCTGGATGCATGGTGTATTACATTTTATGGGTATATGAAAATCATGGAACAATTTGAATTGTTATTCGTGAGGGATGTAGTGCGCATGGAGTAGGAATTTACTCTGTTGCTTAAAGGTGTGGATTACTTCTTTGGGTGTTATGGTGCTAATGGGGAACATGTCGTTTGGCCCGCTTGGATGGTGCAATTAAGATTTGAGCAGAGTGGATGACTCTTGAGAGGGTTCTAGTGGATTCAAGATTTATATGTGGTAATTGAGACTTGCAGTATTTCTATATCATTATGGATTCTATATTTCAGTAACAGGAAGGTGAAAGAAAAAACTTTAGATTCAAATATGGTCTCTTCAGAGTGGGTATCTCAGATGTGGTATTCTGGGTGTTTAAATTGGAATGCAGCGGCTTATGCGCCTTAGAGTGATGTGGTTTTATGCTAGAATCTCTCGTGGTGAGTGTTGAGTTAAGGGTTGAAGTGTTCTAGCAAAGAGAAGTATTAAATTGAAGGCAATTCAGAAGAAACTCGGAAGAAATATGACAGCTTGGTAGTAGGTGGGATCAGTATGGTAATTGTATGCTTGGTTCTTTTGGTTCTTACGATATGATGAGTCCTTTGCAGGTGTTTTGTCGCAATACTCCTGGGTTTGGCGACTTGCGTGACTTTGTTGATTAGAGGGATTCAGTTCTGATGGTTTGGTTATGTGCATATGGATTTCGTAGAGACTGGGAGGACTGATTGACTAGGAGGACCGAGTGACAGGGAGGATTAAGGGATTGAGCGTGCTAAGTGAGGTTGACTGCTCCGGAAGCATGATCACATGAGTTTATCGATATGGTGCATTACACTTGACATGTATATTTGGCATGTAGGCATAGAGATGCATTTCCTCATGTTGTACGGTATTGTGACATTCATGACTTCACATGCACCTTCGACTTCTAATACTTGCTTTTTATCAAATTTTCCAACAAAATGAGGCGGACAATTATCATTTTGGATAACTTATCTAGCCTTTTAAACAGAATTTTCTCGAGACAACACTTCAATTTATAACATTTTTAAGGCAACACAAATTCTCAAGTGGGAGAGTATGCATACATGATCGTTGTCTATTTATGTCACGACCCAAAACCGGTCCAGGTCGTGATGGCGCCTAACGGAGAAGTCAGGCAAGCCAACGAACAACAGTAATAATGAAAGTGCGGAATACAAAAATGACGTAGGGCAAGGCCGTAGAAACAAGCTGAACCACAGCTAGGCCCAATGTATATACAAACCCGATAACTATAACAAGTGTGTGCCAGGACTAATGTCACAGTGTCAACAGGCGGCTACATAGATACAACTGTAGAAAATACATATACAAAATATAC